>JAPMAF010000324.1:0-15532 GCA_026537445.1 Silvatares holzenthali | reverse complement strand
AGTGGTAGATTTTGTATCGCCCTGTACGTAGCAATATCAGCGTTCAGTATTATACGCCAAGTGAAATGGATTTATCCATGTTTCGTAACTAGAATTGAATAGCTAGGGAATAACATAAAAAAACAGTCACAATGCATTATTATCGTATTACCAGCACCACACTTTCATTTACCTCGCTCACGAACACAGCCACATTTCGTATACACACAAAATACAATAAAAGAAAAATTGGTACGTGTATTGCTTCCGCCAAACTCGGAGTGATTTTCCAAACTCTAACGTCGTCACCCTCTTTTGTGAAACGCTAACAAGGAAGGGTGGCGGGCGGCGGGGATGGTGGGGCCTCGAGTGGGAGTGGGGTGGGATGTGGAGTGGGGTGTCACAAGGGTGGCTTGAGGGTACGGGTGAAGTTTCTCTCCGGCAGGGCTGGGAAGTAAATAAGGGAAAAAATCGTGTGAGGGTGAAAATGAAAGGTGAGTATTTATCAATGTGGTAAATGGGTATCTATCTTACATAGAAGGCAGTCGTTACACATTACATTTAGTGTATTAGTATACGCTAAATGGACCTTGGAGTTGTTTGAAAGATAAAAAAAAAATATTTATATTATATATATTTGTACATTATGTATATTGATTAATTATTTACTATATGTTTACATGTAACAATTAACATTTTCTTCGGTTACTTTGTGGCTCTCCACTTTTAAAATTCTATTTAATTTCTTTATCTACAAAAATTAGATATCATTTAATCAATTCAACATGTTAAACATGTTAGAATAATTTAATCTAGTGGTTGCAGACAAAGATATTGCAGAGAATTTGTGTTATAACTTATTTATTAAACTTTGTCTTGTCTTTGTAGATCGATTGGAGGTATAAATAAATGAGTGAATGCAAGCAATAACATTAACGGCGCCATTTACTCCAAATTGGCAATTAATTGCATTCGAAAGGATTACAGCTGATAATACAATGGAGTATATTCTTATTACATTTAATGCTCTTTACGCAATAGGATTTAAAAAATTTAGACAATAAAAACTGATGATCAATTAAAATTATATATTGAAAAATACTTTTAGTTATTTTATTTTATTTATTTGGCAAACCAACAGCTGCACAAACATTATTGAAAAACAAATGTTTGAAACGAAAGCCAATTACAGGTTCAAGAATATTCCAGGGTTATTCCAGGAGTTCCAGGGTCATTCCAGGAAATAAGCAGAAATAAATTAAATTCACAAATGTACAAAAATTTTACTTATTTATAAGACAGTTCGGCATCTAATGAAAGAATGTGTTTTGGTATCTATTTGACATGGTACATAATTTAATGTTTCAACATCAAGTGACTATTAAATAAATTGTTGCCAAATGACAAAAATGATTAGTGGGCAGGTGCATGATATGATATATAGGTTCAAGTCCAGATGGGGTTCCCTTTATCCTAGAACGGTGATACCGCAAGCCCTATCTCTAAAAATAAACTATTAAATATTGAATCTAAACTTACCTACTAGAAGTTATAGAGTAATATTGCAATTATATCTACCAGTTTATAGTCTCGTAAGGACTCTTACTCTTTATTGGTATTTATGCCCACTACCAATAAACGCGAAATATACACTTCTCGCTTCTACCACATTCATGTATCATGTCATAGTGCTCGGTAGTTGTTGAGACTCTTAACATTACCTTCGTTAAGAAATTAGGAAACATGCTACTACCAAGTTCTCCTAGATCTTCCCCGCATTTCTCTACTGTAGTATATTTGCATCATAGGATCTGCATTATTTTTCGTTCGTTATTCTCTCGATATGAAATTTATTAGTGTTGACTGACGAGCGAATGATGCTGTAAAGCCTTTTACATATTTTAAGCCTTTTTTAGGTTAAATATAGATTTAGCTTTCCGTACAGAATTTTTAAATGACGTTAGTAATAATTCAAATACTTAAACAGAATACTTTACATGAATTCAAAATAGCTTAGGTTAACGTATTTAAATTTTTCATCGGTTACTTTGTGGCTCTTAATTTTTTACAATAGCTTATTTAATTTCTTTGTCTACAATTATGGAATATTATTTAATTTATCCAACATTATTTTTAAAGGTATTCGTGATCATGACCAGCATATGATTGAAACATATTGAATTAATTAAATGATATCTTAAGGTTGAAGACAAAGAAATTAGAGAGTATTGAATAGGCAAACTTTGTTACTTTTAGTACAAATGATATGATTGCGTGATAAATTTATATGTTGTTATTTCAGGAGTTATGTTATTATATACGCCAAAATATAAATATACTCCTCTTTTATTACTCAAACGTGGTTTGAAACATGTAGAGTTTGAACTATGAGGATTGCGGTTGGAGGATGGAGAAAATAGAAATAAGGAATAAGGAGTGGAGGTAGAAATGAGGGAAATCCATATGGAAGGAAAAGTGGAAGTGTCAGCTGCGAATGTGGAGAAACTGCCAGGAGCAGGTACAGTGTACAACGGAGATGGATTTATCGAGGACCTTTTATAATTTATTTAATTCGTGCCCCTAAAATGTTGAATGATATAGCATATACATATTTTTTAAAAATAATATTTATAGACGATTGTTAATTTACATACTATAATTTCATAATTGTTAATATTATAACAAGCACCTATTAATATTTTTTTAAAATAGAGAATATTTCTAAATCATTGTGAATATAATATAATATATAGATTTTAATTAACGTATTTGTTCTTATAATTTTTTGATAAATCATCACAATAGACTCTTATTATTTAAATCGTCACTGCTTAAAATGCTTCACTTTATTGAAATGTATAATGTAAAAGTATTTATTCAGTGTTTCTTATTTTAAATTTGACATTACAGTATTAAGTATTATACGTAATTGTATTTAATATAATTATATTTTAATAAAATATATGATTATAAGAAGTAATGGTGCCAGCTGTACCCACCTTCGAACAACAAAGAACCGATTCCTGTGAGGGAGACTGGGGAGAAACGGCTTTAGAACGCATGGCTAAGTGGTAATATATAGAGCTGTACCACACAAAAATACCTACTCATGTTATTACCTTTAGCCACGAAACGTATAAGGGTGTTCCATCAGTTATGGACTGAATAAAATTAAATTATATTTAAATTCATCAAATACGGTCTGAGAAAACACTGTTTTTTGCAAATAAATGTTATAACAATTATCAATTAAAAAAAAATCTCTCTAATCATTTTCGGAAAAATGTAAATAGAAAACAAATAGGTTTTCATGAATTTAGCAAGTTTTGGAGAAAAAATAACTTTTGTATATTTCATGCACATATGGAAGCTTTGGAGGTATATTTAAAAGAAGTTTCGAAGTTTGCATAATTTCTCTTTGAATCCAAGTTGCATTTCTTCAACGCCTTGTACCGGCATTCTTCCAGTCTCCCTCCGCCTGCGCCTCTTCGCGAGATATATGGCGGAATCATAATGACGTGGGGAAGATGGGGATGGGGTGACTTGGCACTTAGCATTTTGCACGGGGGTGGTTCCTCGGGCCAAAGGGAGGAAGGAGAGACTTGATATTAGTTTTTGTACGTGTGGACGTATATTTAGCAGCCCTGCGTTTGATACGGTAATCCATCTTTTTTGATGGATGACGGAAGAAAGTATTCCGGCGTCTAAGTAATGTTTAAGTGAATTTTCATATCGGAAAAATTTCTGGCCGATTTTTTTTGCTGTTTGCGGATGTTTGACGCATTGCCTTAAAATGTATTGCAAGTTTGTGATGAATGGGATATTTGAGACTCTCGGTCAAATTGGATTAATTTCAGCATCTACTTCTATTACTACTTACTGGGCTAGTAAACTAAAAAGATAATTAGACATAATTGGTAAATATTTAATAAACGCCTAAACCTATTCATTTAAATAAACATATATAATTTATTACAATAAATAAACTGAGCTGACTGATTCTGTAGGAAAAAACCGTGTTTGCGAACACAAACACTTCCAATATTCAGTCGAGAAATCAGTGAGTGGTTGATTAACCAATTGTAATAAATGTTATTAAAAAAAACACGTTTAAATGTATATTTGTAAAATATGCTACAATAAACACATATTACATTAATTTTTTAATTATTTCTTGTTGTTAATATTTATCGTCATCTCCGTACACTACAATGCGCCTTCAATACTAGTATTTTCGAGGCATTCACTTACCTGATTTGTTTATCCTGAATGTTTATTTTCTTCCTCGTAAACCTTCAATCTTGACTCTCTCTAATAAAGAAATGCAGAGAATCCGGACATATCGAGGAAAATTTATTGTCTTTTTAGGAATCTTAAAATTACTTTCTAACATCATTTTGAAACGTGTCCATTTTGCTTTTAGGAAATGTTAGTTTCCACACTATAATTATGAGTAATAAAACAGAACAAAATAAAAAATTATCTGAAATGTATATTACTTTCTTCAATTTATTGCTTCAATTAATTTTCTGCTAGACAAAAATATAAACTGTATATTACTTTATCTTCGATTAGTATGTGGTTCGTTTATTAAATACTATTTATTTATTCAATTTACAATTCATTTTAACGACTTCCATGCTCATGACTTGTTGATCATAACAAGTTGAAATAAATAAATATGAAATAAATAAGTATTACGTGGTCAAAGACTAAGAAAACAAAAATAAATAGATATTTAAACTATTTAATTTATTGATTGTAAATAACATTTCATTTTCAAAGTTCGTTTTATAGAATTGCGCTGAAATAAGTAGTTTGTAATGCATTTCTCCTAGGGTCAATAATGCTAGTTAATGTCAGTAAATCGGTATTGACATTATTGTTCTATAATTTGCGGCAGTTCTACAATACAAGTAAGAAACAGGCGCAAGCACCACTGTACGAAGAATTGTACTACCTCTACTGCATCCATTGGCAGTACAAGTGCGGAACTGGTATTAGCAACAGCACGTGGGGCGTGTTAGCTCCATTATTACATGGAATAAAGAGTTGTATTAGAAAACGGCCGGCGACATCGCGCGGCCGCATGCCCCACAGAATGATACTAATGATAGGTTTATATCACCATAACCGACATAGGATTTCTATCAAAGCTAGCAAAAATGTATACTTGTCTACAGTTTTCCCCATTTTCATTGGATAATTTTCAAACTACATTAACAACCTTGCTAATCAATCGATGCCAGGTTAAATCAATATAATTGTTGCTCATTTCCCTTTATGAATCAATATTTAATTTCTACCTCTAACGTTTGGCAAAATATTTCTTTGGATGATCCTATATTTTGACAGAGTACAATTATTTAATAATCTCTAAAAAGCCTGTGCAGCTTAAGATGAAAATGTTATTGCAATCAAACCGCATTGCCTATTATGTATGTTTTTTAAACATTGCGAGCAGCTTATTTATCAATATATCGAGAGTATATAATGTTTCAAAAGATTTATGTAATTACATATCTGAAGACATTCAAAAAATATACTAAATGCGTTGGATTTTAAACAATTCGTTGATTTTAACAATTCGTTGTTATCAAGTTTAACATTTTCCGTATAAATGCCCAAATTCAACAAAGGATTACTAAATTAATTTCATCGCTCCTTGCATTTCATACACTTTACGTTTCTTTGTTTTTTAACACGTTCGATTAAGACTTTTCCATACAATTTACTAACAGAGTTTGATGGTCTGATGATTGGCACACTCTTCACGAGACACCTTTCCTTTGTAGAGTGGAATGATTACGACTCTCTCCAAGTCCATTAGAACAAATTCCTCTGTAATTTGGCCGTTTTTTTGATATTACTGTTATTTGTTGATTGATTTATATGCTTTGCAATGTTTACGAATATAATAATAAGTTTTTCAGCATATACGTGTGAATTTGTATAACGCTGAAAAAACTTACCCATTATATTTTAATAATAAATTTCAAAATAATTAAAGAGTAATTCAATCGATAAATATCGATACCAAAGGTTAATCATCGCCAAAAAATTTTTTGCGATAATTGATAATGAAGTGCTTACAGGTGCAAAGTAAATACTATTTAAATATTTCTTTTTCATCGCATAATCTACATTCTAGAGCATAAATGCAGTTGACAATGAACTTAAATAATGTCACGAGACAAAGCATTTGCAGGCGATAACAGGCAGATGTATTGACCGTCTAGCAATTTTAATGGTATTTAATATATTTATTAAAAGGTTGAGTCTTGTAGACTAATGTAATATCCTTCTTACTTATAAGGTTAATAAATGTTTTCAAAATAGCATTAACTCTTTAATCTACGTGTTTGATATTCTGCAATACATATCTATAATCTCAAAAGCGACAATAGAAGCTTTTACACCTAATTCCGAACAATACATATCTATAATCTCAAAAGCGACAATAGAAGCTTTTACACCTAATTCCGAACTTAATTTCATAACTCCGCAATTTAATTTATTGGAATCAAAGTACAGTTAGGTAACACTTCAAACGCAAACTAACGAGTGACACAATAATCATATAACGCTCTCGAAACGGACAAGGACGAAACAAAGTAGTAGGTACTTTTTCATTACCATAAGTCGGTTTAAATAAAAGGTTCAATGATAAACTAAAATCTTTCATTGAATATTCAATCAACGTCAGGTCCTCTAGGATTAGCGTTGCTACATTTGATTGAGTGTTGCCAATTCATTACTATGTAAACAACAGCTGTGTGCATGATGGCTATTTATCGATCAACTGAATATAATGAAATGAATTATAAGGAAATCTTGTTCTAAGTTTGTTTTGCGGTCTCTTTTTGGTCGATTGATGTGAGAGTAAAGCTTGCTCTCCATTAATACTTCAAGTTATCAAGTTTTCTTGTTCAGCAAACATACTCTTAATGAATGAATTTGAAATCTATATTTGATCCTAGATACTCAAGTACTTGAATAACCTTTTTAATAACATTCTAAAATCAATCGTCTTGATCGATCAAAAGTGGTTTATACTACTTTCTAAGTAAGTGCTAAAACAGGTGTTTGATAAATAATTTATCTTTCTGATTAATATAGACTATTTAAAACACCAAAACGAAAATGAAAATATTATATTATCATGGATTACTAATGTAGAACCGTTTTTGTGAAAAAATTCCATTGGAACGTTCAAGTATTTTAAGTCAGCCTTTAAAAAGCACCTCAGATGAATTACTTTGCACTAATATTAAGAGAGCATTCCAAGCTTTTGGTCCGACCACCGAGAATGCCCGCTCAACCACGGGTTTGTTCTATCGTTGTTTTTTTGGCTTCATTAGCCGATCTGAAATGTATTGTAGAATATCGAGAATACACCACTCTTTGAAATATCGTGGTACTGCGTCATACATGTGCTTGTACATCAACCAGTATACCTTGTACATTATTTTTTCCAGAAAACGGAACCTGTGCAAATCACATTGAAGGGATGTTTCATGTGTATATTTGGAAATATTTTGAGCCGATGCATTCAAAACCGATTGGAGTTTGTTTCAGTTATATTCTGGTAATCCTTTTTAGAAACCCTTATAGTATTGCACGAAACATATCGCAAAAGCTTTGACCAGAAGTTGAGTAGTCTCAGCTGTTTAATATTCGGGTACACATTTAATGTATCTTAACTGATTTTGAAGCATGTACTGACTATTTTAATTTTATAAACATCCATAGACCTGTCCAAATCGATATGCACACCCACAAGGTACCGTTATTAGCAGTATTTATTCCATTTGTAGATGTCGGTAAAAGGTATTGCTTACAAAAAGTCGGCATTACCTTTCTCTCGCAAGTTTGTTAGCCCTTGCTCGTATTGATTACATCACGTAATAGCCCGGAGCTACAAGTTAACAACGATTAAAATTTGAGAAAATTATGCACATTTCTACAAAGTGCGTCACGCGTGCCTAAGTGGTAATTATTTTTACATGCATTCCTTCATCTATCGTTATCGCTATATATTATCTTTGAAGAAGCCACAATCTTTCCGTTTTGGATAGATTTAGTGTCAGTTTATTCCAGGCAGCTCCTAATGATGAAGCAATTTCGGTGCTTTTGTACCACGCGGAAACGTACTCTTTTTCAAGCTATCACTGAAAAACTGAAAGCATTTGAGATATGGGTTCATTGGCATATACTTGAATTGAACTGTAAGAATCACAAATATGAAGAATGCCGTACATAAATTGTAAACTGGGTAAATATTTTGTGAGATGATTTCTCACGAAATCAGCCGTTTATGAATTATCCACAATGTAAATAAATAATAGCAATTATTTTTCAAGGGAAACCAGAACCTAAAGATAAACTTCAAGGTTGAAGAAATTGAGAGAATGGTTGGAACCAGCACATTGTTTTTCTATTTAAAAGCCAATAAAATATAGATTTCTATCATTCAACCATTCGAAGTATCCTGATGAGAAATATTTTTAATGATCAAATATCTTAGTAAGTACATACATATATTGTACAATACCCCATTTTCGGTTATGCATATTTTTACAAATAAATTACATCAAGTCGTTTCGCAAAGCTGCTAACCAGGTGACCACGCAAGAAATAAAATATATGCTCTGTAACATTATTTATGTAAACGAGGCTTTATTCTTAATACGAGCGACTCGATACTTAGACCTCCGACATTGTTATTCCTTTTGCAGTCCTGGCACGAATCAAATTACGCAAATTAAAGCGTCGCACTTCAGTCCTGACTTCCAATAATTATTATCCTGTACAACAGTTACTGGCATAGACAGAGCCAGTGGCAGTGGCTACAGATAATAAAAAGGAGACCCCATTGAACAGTCACTATAATTGGATAAGAAAGAATTCTGTTCCAAAGAAAAGTGAGGAATACTTGTATATTTGATCCAAATCTGAGAAATTTCAGATTTATTATAAAAATGTAGCAGGTAAAATTCAAGATTTTGCAAACTTAAATATTTTATTATCTAATCGTATTTGTTCATTAACATTACCTCTTATTTCAGATTCTCTGCCATGTCCTAACCTCTTTGGTTTTTATTATTGACACATATGGCATTTTATGTTCAATGGTGTGGTTATGGTTTAACAATGTACTTATTTTTCTTATATTGTTTCGTACCGAATATGCAGAGAGCCATAATTCTAAACTACAAACAATGACATAACAATGGAAAGTTAATACTTTATTGAATATTACCCACGATGCGGTATTTTAACTGACTTAAATATTTTCAAACCATAAATCTTTTCAAGCATTATGGATAGAACATTTTATTTTAGATAAATATATTACAAATCTTAGCATTTTGACTTTACCTACCGGTAAGGGTGGTTTTAAGTTGAATCTAGTTTCATCAAAAACTAACATCTTTCATCTTCTCTAACTTAGTGCGACTGCATCGTGCTAACACAACTTATACACAATTGTTTTGGTCTATTAACTCTCCTGCATTCTTTAAAATATGAGGTTATGTTCAAGCAATCCTAAAACAAATTACATCCAATAGAAATAGGATTGAACCAATAAAAGATTTACATGCTTGTAATGGAGTATGAGTTTTGTGGTAGAAACCATGAAGGACCAACGAGAAAAATATAATATTTGTTAAAATTCGGTTAATGCAATAAACGTTGCAGCGGAAAGAGCGGAAAAGACAAGTAGGACTATACTCAGTAGTGGATAGAGATGAACTAATAATAATGAAAAGTTAAGATTTAAACCAAGTAAAATAATGTCTAACCCCTCTTTTTAATGGCACGATAATTAAATCCAAATGTACATTAGCACATAATGTGATAAATTTACTTTCAGTGACACGAAGTAAAAAAATAAAATTCACCTGTTCATCCGTATATTAAAGGTACGCTAATTTTGATGTCACGCATCAGACCTCGCAAAATGTAAACTGTACTTCCACATTTACGTATCCTGCAAAGCTTGTCTTACCTTCCTCCCGCAAGTTTGTTAGCCCGGCTCGTATTAATTACATTATGCAATAATTCATCACAGCTGAAATAGCCTGAAGCCACAAGTTAACAACGATTAAAATTTGAGAAAATTATGCACATTTCTTCAAAGTGCGTCACGCGCGCCTAAGTAGTAATCATTTTTACATCCATTCCTTTATATACATTATCTTTAAAGATGGTTATCTCCTCGCAGAATAACATTTATTCAGTCCTATTTAATTATAAGTAGTTCTATTGGCCTCTTTTTAACTTAAAGACGAGTTTTTAAGTTATAAATTGGTATCTCCTTCTATGGATTGTGGAGTATAACCTAACATAAACTTTAAATGAGTGTTTTAAGACACTCACTTAAAGCATTGGAGAAATGCTGGAGGTTGCGGATACACATCCCGTCGACGTGAAAAAAAAAATAAAAATTTTTTTTTTTTTAAGATTTCAAAAATATATGTGCGTAGCAAACAATATCAAACAGCAAAAAATGCATTTAAAAATGTGAATTCTTTCTGGACTGGAAGAGAGTGTTAAATCTTGTATCACCCTGGAGCAATACCACGTGAAATAGATTTATCGTTTGCACGTTTGCAAGCCACGTAAAATGGATTTATCCATGTTTCGTGACTAGAACTGAATAACAAGGTTTTCAATCTCTCCTTCGACTGCTGCACAGCATTTACACGTATTGCATTGAATGTTACAGACCCAGACGAATGGTGGTGTCGTGGTGTCATAATGAAAAATACGATTTACATAAAACCAGGCGAATCTAGGTCATGTCTTTGATACCAATCGTACTGGAATAATTTTTAAAAGTATAATACAATACACTATTTTACCTTACTATTTTCAAAAACAGTTTGTTTGCTGAAGACTGTCTGCCCTGCAAACTCAACGTCCGCTGATATTGGAGATAAGAATCAAAGGTAGGTATAGGTGGTAGCATTAATAGGTGTATTCGAACACAGTGCATAGTGAAGAAATGTAGCATGATCCTGATCGTATCAGGTATCAGGCACCGGGCACCACGCACCGGGCATCAGACACCAGACACCGGGCACCAGACCCCGGGTACCAGACATCAGGGGTCTCCCATTATTACGGGAAGCGAACGCACTCCGCGGATGCACATTGCATAATATTCATCAGTCAGTCATTAAAATAGGGTTAGCACAATTCATGCAAAAAAATATATATATTTTTTTAAATATTTATGCTTGTTATTATACTTTTTATATGGTAGCGAAACGTAAACTTGGCAGAAGAAGGATGAAAGCAGAATAAATGTAGTGGAGATGAGATCGCTACGAAGAATGTGTGGAAAACTCCTGAATGATAAGAAATGAAAATATCAGAGAAGAATGCAAATTAAAAGTAACAATCATAAACAGAATGAAAGTTCAATGTTTGAGATGGTTTATACATGTTGAGCGAATGGCGAATGAAAGAATCGTAAAACAGATCTACAGTGCGAATATTAGTGGCAGAGCAGTGCGTGAAAGGCTTAAAAGATCTTAGCAGGGACATGTTTCCCAACTTCTTAACGGAGGCAATGCTAGGAGCCACAATAACCGTCGTGCGTGTTTGAGGAGATGAATGAACGTGGAGGAAGCAAGGATTGTATATAAGGATAGAGACCAGTGCCGCTCCATTCTTTCTGCCTATCCCTATCGAGAAATGGCGTGATGTTATGTATGTATGTATGTAAAATATACGGATTTTAACAGTATATGCCTCATTGGATTTCTCTTTAAAAATGAAAGGAATAGCGCTTATATTTCAGCTCCTCTGGAGAGGGGGTGGGGTTGTGCAATCTCATTTATTCAAATGTACATCCTACATTACAAAACAAACAAATAATACAGAGTATTTATTTTAGTACATATTGAATGAAAAAATAAAAGAGTTCAATTTAACAAAGAAAAAATGCTACGTGCTTAGGTTGGTCTATTGAAGACAATGTTATTGTTTAGTTAACATCTGGATAATCCACTACATTGGATATCTCATACGATGCCTTCTTCTCAGAACACTACCTAGTGTCAAGATTTAGGCTAAAAACCTCATGTCGAGATATATGGCAGAAGATTTTTTAGCAGGGTCAGTATACAAATGGACATGTAGAAAACTGGAATTTTTGAAGAGAAGTTTTTAATCTGCGAAGATTGATTAGAATGATTTATATACCTTTCTAACAAATTGAAACATTCACAGTTTTGTAGAACAAACAGGAGTTTAGCGCATTTATTATTTGATTTAACCTTGAGTTACTAGATAAAAATGAAATTGCCTGGAATTTTGTTGCATTGATATTTCATTCAATAGCCTTTTTTTTTGACGATTTCAGATGAATTAACTTCATCATAAAATTAAAAAAAAACAAAAAGTTAAAAAATTTAGGTATATAGCAAATACATTATTGATCCCAAATATTAATTTATTGATTTTCATCTAGAAATTCAAATAATAATTTATTGCTGCCATATCCGACAAACAAAGTACGCTTCACAAGAACCGTGTGCCACTTCAGCGCTTCTAATTCTTGGGGTGATCTGAATCACGAAATGGCGCTATATATATTATTCAATAAATAAAAAAATCCATCCACTGCACTATTGAGTTATGGAATTAAGCAGCTCTTAGAATAAAATAATTCATAAAACAAAATCTACGTAATTATATCAAATAAATGAAAATTTTCAAAACAGATATAAAAAATGTAATTTGAGGAAAATGGATCAAAAAAAGATGTCCTTTTATTACCTTCTACGACTTTACACCAGCTACCTTTCAACGATAGTTTTAAAAAATACATTTGATCCATTTACTATTTTTTGAAAAACGATTTGTCTCTAATAACACAATCACAGGAAAGTTGATCACTACACACTTCAATCTATGCCTTTTAGACCCATCATATCTTTACTTATACGTCTAAAGAAACAACAATAGTACCCGCCACAACCTCAACAAGAACACGTTTCCCAGCAATCATTTATAAGAAACAACTGATTTCCTATCTTTCGTAATTACGATACATATAAGTAAACAACAATTCAAAGAAGTGTGGAAATAATATATCCTATGAATGTTTAAGATATAAATATGTATGGAGGTTTAAGTTTGCACTATGTTCAACCCTGTCGCAGTAATTTCAAAATGTTTTTTAACGTGTAATCGTAAATAATTAAATTAACCACATATTCAGGTGCATATACAATTTTGTTGATTCTTCATACATTTTTATCCATTTAATATAAGCTCATATTTATACATAAAATAACGATACGGTTATCTAATATGACGTTGTGTAATTCGATCCATATACTAAGAATAGGTGTTGTACAATGAACTGAATATCCTACCTTTATAATAAAATACTGAGAGCAACTAACTTGATTGGTAAGACAAAAAGCTAATAATTTGTGAAGAGTAATTTCTGTGGGAATATCTCTTTAAGGACCCAAGAATTATTTTAAGAAAGTAATTACGACGCGGTCAATTTTAATTGTATTTAGATTTGTTTGCATATTTTTAGGGGATTGAGCCTCAGTATCTGCAAATTCAATTATTCAATCAATGCGTTGTCCGCGCATAGCATACGCAGCAGTAAGAGAAGATAGTTACTCTATAAGGTAAATTCTCGTGGATTAATTCACAGTGCAAAAATGTTGGAGTATATTGATTTATCTGCTCCCTCTAATTATTCTCGTGCACGTAATCATAATATATTTCATATTCCACAAGCCAAAACCAGTGCAATTGATTAGTTACTTATAGTCAGAGCCCTTCGATTACTTAAAGAATTAACTAGTAATATCGACATTTACCAACTACCTTGGACTATGCTACTAAAGACTCTAAATTTATTGTATTAAATTATTAAAATGACTATTAAATGATTTTTAATTTCAAATATTTTTTATGTCATTTGACTGTTATTCATTTTTTTCTTGCTATTTTTTATCTAGCTTGGTATTGAGATAATTAATTTTGTTTTTGATATTAATCTAATTATTTTTTTAGTTTTTACTATAATTATTTTGTTCTAGTTGTTCTTTGGTACTAATAAGAGCTTTTTAAATAAATAAATAAATAAGATAAAAGTAGCGTAGCTTGCTTTGGAACGAGTAATGCGTGATGCCTCGCTGCAGGAAACCCACGGAAATACGCAGAAGAACTAAAGTGGTCGATAAAACAGGTCGTATGCATTGTATAATTAATTATCGATTGTCGCAGTGGGGACGTCATTCGAATGTGTGATATTTTTTATTACAGTAGAACGAAAGCGATTATTCCTGACGAATTACACTGTAATAAACAATATCAGAATATAGAAATGAACGCAATCAATTGGTTCGAGAAGTTATGACCAATTTGGGACCCAAATTGTAATATAATTAATAATCCTGGAGCGTTCGAACGAACGATCCTCACGAACGTTGATAATTGAAGTAATTTCCCGAGTAACGTTGTATTAAATAAAGTAATTGACGTGTATCGCTTTTGTATTTACGATGTTATAAGTGATCATACTAATTGCAACGTGTAAAATACGAGCACAATAGGGTGACACAATATAAAGCGAACTAATTACACGTATAATATGCATCAAAGTATAATTATTATATTTTCATATTAATATAAGACAATATACAGTGTCAATCGAGAATTAGTATATATTATTTTCTTCTGCGTCACTTTCTTCACAGATGTGAACTCCCGCCATCTTCTCCGATGCACCGACTCCTGGATGTATTGTCTGTAAACATATAAATATATCAAATTGAAGAACCTAATCATCTCTACCATACATGTGTGATGAATGACTAAATGTTTGGTATATCGTACTGTTCAATAAATAAACAAATAAAAAGGTATTCAATAAATAAATAAATAAAAAGGTTTGGTATATATAGTACTGTACAATAAATAAAAAAGTAAAAAAATACATTTTTTAATTATTTTTATACGTACATTCAAGAGGAAGCATTAAATCTAAGCATATTTATTATTATTCGGATGTTAATTCGTGTATTTCAATACTAAAATCATAGTACAAAAATAGGGTAACGAGAGATGTACAATATTAAATTGACTACTAAAGCACCATTTTCAAATTTAGCGTGAATGCACAACAGAATATATTTAAAATAGAATTGAAACGAACGTCATTAATCACAAATATTTTACGAAATCTCTTTTTATTTTCTACCCTTGTCTACCTTTTTATTCTCATGACATTATGATATAAAATTGTACTTTATTTTGTTTAAGTTTTGTATCCCAAGAGGATTGTATATAATCCTTTAATAGAAAACAGGAGAGTTAAAGAAACAGAAGAGAGCGTTCATTTATATTCTTATGAAGGTAAAATACGCGTTAAAGGTTTTAGGAAAATATAAAAATTCCAACACTTTGTCTCTTTGTCTCCTTTCTCAAATACCACTACTTTTGATTTGCTACCATTCATTAATAGATCACTATCCTTGCACACCTCTATATCTATATTTATATATATATA
>JAPMAF010000322.1:0-15561 GCA_026537445.1 Silvatares holzenthali | reverse complement strand
CTTCTCTACACAGACAGACTCGCCCTGAAGATGGACACTGCAATGTGGTCCGAAACTTTGGCAAACAAAATGTCACAGCAAAATGTCGACATGACTACCCAAAAGTCTTTGACTTGTGCATTGTCTTATTTGGTTATATAAATAGTAACTTATTAGGATTGATAATGTTTTATAATTTCTCAGTTTATTTTACTTTTCCTCGGCTATTAAAAATGGAGAATCACAAAATAGTGGTTAAACACTGGATATTTATTAATTAATCCAACATGTTTCAACCTTATGCTAGCCATTATCACGAATGCCTTTGAAAGTAATTTAAAATTAATAAATTTTCAAATGCGGGATTATGGCCAGCGTATGGTCGAAACATGTTGAATTAATTAATTTAATATTTAGTAACTAAAACAAAATAATTAAGGGCCGATTTTTAAACCATGAGAAATTTTTAAATGTCGAATAAATGCCTTCTATTTTTGAATGCGGTAAAGGATATTAAAAAATAAAATGCACTTATTTGACAGGTAAAATTTATTTCGTGATTGAAAAAAAAGCCCTTAATTATTTTGTTCTATTTACTAAATATTTAATTAATCAATCTAACATGTTTCGACCATATGCTGACCTTGATCCTGCATTTGATTTTTTTTTAATTTGAATCCATTTTCAAAGACATTTGTAATCATGGCTTGCATATGTTTGAAACCTGTTGGATTGATTTAATAAATATCTAATATTTTATACAAAGAAATTAAATAGAATTTATTAAAAATGGATAATATAATGTAATAACTATTTGTTATTTGAATAAGACATTATTTCAATTTGCTCTAAAATATCATTTTGACTTGTGATTCAATTATTTTTCAACCTTGTCCAACACAAACTCTACTCGTGCTTTTCTATGATTGTCTGCTTTAGACAGTTCGCAGCCAAACAAATCCAAAATCCCTATTAATATCTCTTCGCTGTATCTAGAGCGAACTTTCTCCTATGGCATCGTATGTTCTTGTATACTTGTATATTACTTGTATGAAACTTAGTATAACCGGCATTTACCCACTATCTTATTCAGCTTTTATTTCGAATAGATTAGGTACACTGTTGATGCTATTTCCTATTTGTAATTCTGTATTCGAAATACGTAAGTTGCCTTCAGGCAACAATTATTCGTAGTTAAAATTCAATGAGCCCTTTTTTCGTTTTCTTCCCAGGGAATAATTGAAAAGCGTGTCTTGCCACCTCCCTGGTTAGGTTAACAAATGGTCTCGTGAAAGTTTATTTTTTTTCGAAAGAAATCCGGATAAGTAAAGTTAGTTATTTAAGAAGTAAACCAATTAGTTACCGGGTTCTTTATTGGATAGTAAATTTAATTAAGTATAGCGCTTTGTGCCAAATGATTTCAATATATTTCTTGGAAAAAACTTTTTACAAAAAAGAAAACGTTTGTGGATATTTAGAGGTGTCTTAATATCAATGCTGGCATAATGACCGACGGGATAGATGCGTCAGTCTACCTATAAGTATAAATTTGTGTTCAAATCTCAACTCGTATATAATGTTATTTCTATTTATACGATGCAAGCATACATTATAGCTTAGTGTAGAAATAGTACAGGATATGAATTTACCTCACTTTCTCTTTTAAAAAAAAACATTCATTTGCTTTTTAAAAAACTACAAACAGTTTGCAGTGAAGGAAATTTGGGTAGTCATTTTGTATTATGACATTTTGTTAGCCAACGTTTTAGACCTTATCACAATGTCTATCTTCAAGGTGAGCTTATCTGTATGAAACGACTTTCAGACAAACTCGTCCTGATGTTAGCAAACAGATATAACAACACGATATAACTACCAAAAAGTCTTTGACTTGCAAATCTATGGGTCGTAGAAGCCTACGATAATACTTTACATATATTTAGTAAGATTCTATTTGTTTCGGTTATACGCTAACCATAACGGTTATACGCTAACCATAACTCAAATATAATCATTATTAAAATCAATTATCTTCAAGAATTTTCCTTTTATATTTAGATATTTTCGATTCGAAAAAAATATGAGAATGCTTAGCATATGACCTGTAGAATCTTAAAAATATATGGTTGTGACAATGAAATGTCAAAAAAGTATTTTATTAGCAAGGAAAAATCCCAAAAATGGAAAAAATTAAAAGTTTGATTCTTCAAATAACGCTTTGAATTTAGTCATAGTAATAGTATTAGATTATAAATAATAACAATTTGTTTAAATGGTTTACATAATCTGCAGGAACTTAAATATATACATGTATACGAATGCAAATATAACGTCACACCGTTTCTACATAGAAGTCAACAGTTAAAACAATGAGCTACATGTTCTCTGCACTTCTTACGTTACTTAGGTGTGTATAAGTCAACATAAATTTAATTAATAAGCCTGTTGGTGCTAGCTTCTTATACATACATACGAAACATAACATCTCGCCATTTCACGAAAGTGGTAGACAGAGAGAATGGAGCGCCACTTATCTCTATCTTGACACACAACCCTAGCATCCTCCACGTTCATGCATCTCCTCATACTCGCACGACGGTTATTGTGGCTCCTAACATTGCCTCCGTTAAGAAGTTGGAAAACACGTTCCTGCCAAGATTTTCTAGGGCTTCCCCGCACTACTCGACCGTTAATATTTGCACTGTAGATCTGTTTTACGATTCTATCATTCGCCATTTGCTCATTATGTCCAAACCATCTCAAACATCCAACTTTCAATCTATTTATGACTGTTATTTTTGAATTGCATTCTTCTCTGATAATTTCATTTCTTAACCTATCCATCAGGGTCTTTCCACGCATTCTTCGTAATGTTCTCATCTCCACTGCATTTATTCTGCTTTTATCCTTCTTCTGCCAAGTTCATGTTTCGCTACCATACAGCAAGATAGCATACCTTGCAGCTTTTTATGAGAATATTAAATACCTTTACACCAAAGATTTGTGATCATTTTTAATTAGTCATTTGCTAAAAACCATCTTAGAAGCTTTTTACTGTAACGGAAAACATTCCATTAATTTATACTCAGCTCCAACTTATAAAATAAAGTATATCAAAACTTCAGTGGAGGTAATCTGTTAATGTTGAAATAGCGAAGAATCCACTGTGTGTATGTTAAGCACTGCAAATTATGCATCATCTTTCTTAGTACCCACTGTATTCTATTGTTTGCTTCGACATTGAGTTGGTGCTCGTGACCAGAAGAGATATTACAAGAGTGTTTTATTCAAATTGCCAACAGAAAATACGCTATATTTTAGCCACTGTGCATGTCTTGTTCAAATATGTAAATATACACAGTACTCAGATGTACAGATCACAACTATGTTAGTCTACTACTGGTCTCAATCTCCCTCAGATCTTGTAATGTGTGTTCCCCAAATCCTCTTTAACATTCCCGCTTCGTCTTCACCTTAGTTTTACAGGTAGTGTGTTTCCTCTTGATACGCTTGTAAATTTAAATAAATAAAATACTGGAGCCTCATCGATATGTTCAACTCTTAACTCATTATAAATTCTTATGCATAATTTATTACTGCTTGATAAGCTTGAAATATAAATAACATTTTAATGTTTCTTTTCTTACTCATAAAACATATTTTATATTTTTTCATCATACCGTAAGTGGAAAACAGTCGACTCAGTTGGAAAAGTACGACCATTCCTTTTGGCCATAGGTAGAAATACCATGGTGAGTATTACGATTCGGGGGAAAATGATCTCTTCAGCATCGATCGACCCGATAAATGTATGACTATTCACGCAAAATTGTATTTAAATGCGTAAATTGTTTGTTAAATGGTGCCTGAAATTGTTTTTTATACACAGCACTAATGAGTCTGCTGCCATCCCTCTGCGTATATATGCATGAATATCATTAATCATAATTTATCTAGTGATTTGTGTGGATAAATGATTAGTGAATTTTGATTTAAGGTACAAAACAACGTAATTTTAGCAGAATGATTTTGACGTACCTACGTAACTAAATTGTGAGTTCTATTTAAAATGGTGGATTTTAAATAATTCAAATGTGAATTTACTTTAATTATTTCATTTTCTTCACTCTCTTTGAACTGATATTTAATCAGTGTTGAATATTTTAATATTAGGAGCATTAAACATTTCAACTACCTTTGAACGACCTTTATCGTCTTTGAAATATATTCCTCTTCCTAACTGGTGCATTACTTCCTAACTGGTGTTTCAACACCCGTAAGCAGTCTCATTCTGTGAGCGATTCCTGGGTCATGAACAGGAACAGCGATATCATAAAGCAGCCATGTGTTTTTACGTTCTGGCCTGTCCTTTAGCAGAATCTTTTTCAAATATCTCAAAACTTCTATGCCTTATAACAATGACTACATTTTTTTGCCTTGTAGTTGAAATTCGTAAAGCACTACTTCCTTGAAAACAAAGCAATATACACTTTTTCCGTTTTCTGTCGTGGAAAATGTCGTGAATACTCACCATAATGAATGTTTTATCGTTTCGACGCCATAGCCTTAAACCTGTAAGTTCATTCAAGAGCACACTTAAATAATATGCTAAAATATAGGTACTTTATAATTTTTACACATTTTTTAATTTCTGAAATAGTCATGGACGAAAAAACTATATCGTGTTGTCTTGACAGATGCCGACTGTGTGAGAATTGTTATCAATTTAAAACAAAACTACTAGCTACAACTATAAATATATTATCACAATACATTATGAAATTTAGGAACGTGGTGAACCGCTTATAGGTATATTATACCATCTTGAAATTATGTTACCTTTCCCTGAAGCAATTTTACCCTAAGAACAACGTGCTTTGCCATTCACTTGTTAATATAATTAAGAGCACATTCATCTTACTTTTATCACCATTTTCATATTTCATTTCTTGTATACGCCTTAATAGAATACCTGTCCTAACATAACTTTCTTTATACCCCTAAACTAAAATACCAAAGTAATTCTCTCTATACATTAATAATAACTCATTTTGGGACTCGCCATCGTAGGGTTAATCATTTATTTCTTTTTACGACAAATTAATCTTGTGCAGTAATATCACAACATAATGATGGAAATTATATTTTTGGAACTCGGTTCCAGATTTAACATAGTCGTATCATCTTTAATAATACAATAACACGTCAAATATGTTAAAATAAAATATTATTTGACTGAAAATTAACTCATCAATCTCAAGTCGTTGCTTATTTACCGCTTATGAAACTTGCACCATAGGCACGTCAACGTGTACCCGTATCTATCGATTTACCATTCATGTCCCACACACTACCTTTATTGACTTAATTAATATTATATTCTAGATTATTGATACTTCGCGAATCTGTCTATTACATTTTACTATGTCACATGAAATTAAACATATTTTATTATACATATATTATGCGATGTTAATATTCCGCATGCTCGAATTAATACCTGCCTGCGTATACTAAATTATCATCAACGTACTTCCGCTAATTAATTAACTGCGATTTGTGAGGTGTGTCTAACTTGTAATACCTGCGAGTATTCGTAAGTATGAATCAATAGTTATTAATCAATATTCAGAACACCAGTCAGACTCCATAAATGTCACATGTGTTTGTATTAACATGTCATCTCTTCTCCTTCCATGCCTATGCTTTGCTACTGTTAACATAGTGTTCTTGGATTCAATGGTTCATTTTGAAGTATGTCTAATAAACATGTTATTTTTAGAGATCTTCTTTACAACGGTGCATCTGAGACCATCAGAATCCACCATTGTTAATAACATATGAATTTTCTGTGGAAAATTTGAGCTTCCGTTACTCCTGATACCAAGGTAATAATTTTGGAAACACGTAATATTAGGAAAATGAATGTCTAGACTTGTCACAAACATTCTCTTACAATTCGTCACCCGGAATATTAAATTTGCGCTGAATTGCTCTATGAAAATGAAACATAAATACTTCTAATGACCGATATGGAAAGTTTGAAAGCGTTTCAAATATTGTATTCCTTTAAAGAGTCTGACATTATTCCGGACAGAATTTTACATCATTTTCGAAAGAATGAATAGTTGTCAAAAACGGTGAAGCATCAAAAAGCGTATTATTTTAGTCAGGTATGGTCTAGGTATGGACATGACAACGATAAAAAAAACTATTTTATTGATTGCTTATTATACAAGGTAGAATATATTGAGAAATTCAATCCTTATATCAGAGTGTTGTCCTACGCACTGTTTCGGGTGTCGACAGTTTGAAAACGTTTCATAACAGATTATTGGTTGCCTTTAGAAATACACAAAATTATAATAACGAGACGTTTTATGGTCATCCTCTCATTGTATATGAGTTATTGACATTCTCCAGCAAAGTGGTTGTTCCAATATTATTTTCAACGATAATTTATTTCACCTCCGGTACCCCTTTTCATAAACCCAGGATTTATTGTCTGACCACGGAGACCGAAATCTATAAAAGGTATATCAATATATCCTTCGTAGAAAAAATACTCACTCTGTAGTTGAGATTTACGCTCAAAAATTTATTGAGATTGAAAATAATGCCAATTGATATGTGAAAGTGAATCGGTTATTATTTTCCCGCCGAAAATACAAATATATAAAACAGTTCCATAAAACACGCATACGTGTATGGTAACAACGATCAAGTTTTCTTTCGAAAGCACGCTACTTATCGATAACTAAATCGTTATACTTAAAGTGTTGCTTTTGGATGCTCTTAAACATCGCGATGTGTTTTTAAAAAAATGTTGTCAATCTCGTTTTTAAAAAAAATGGAACTGATATAAAGAATTTGGATTTTTTTCTAATTCCACTTACTTTTCATTGTAATCCTCTGGTATTTTACAATTTATTTTTGTAGCAATCTCTGTTGAAGAATATCTACATTCCTTCAAATTAATTATTAGAAGATTCAGTTGTATGTGTGTCGTGTGCAGAAATGATTTGTCTGTCGATCGTTATTATCATGGGCAAAATTACTACATTTGGAAAAGTCACGAGTTTGTTTCTGATCCACATTAAGTATAATTTCTCAAAACAATCTTTTTTAGTTTCTTCACATGGCATAGAATTTTTATTTCGTCAGTATTACCTACTTCGAGACTCACATATCAAATATCTGGCATCATGTAAACAGTATTTCAAAAAATATTCTAATTTTAAAAATATTATAATATTATCAGGCTGTATTCTCATTAAGAGATATATCATACCATAATGATGCAAAGCATATTTGGAATGCTGTAACGGAGGACGTTTTTCTTATATCTTGAATAGAAAAAAATGGTGGCGTAAGCAAATTCAATATTTCCAAATCTACGTTGAAAGTATCGGTAAGGGACTTTGATAAAATCATAAACAGGGATCCCGGATGAAATAACGGTGAGGGAAGGAGCATATTACCTCTCCAACCACTATTCGATAACATGGCTTAACGGGCAAGCAAAATTGATATCTAGTGAAAAAAAAATCTTATACTAAACAACCTCATGAAGTTTCGAGTTGCCACCTTTCGACTATATGTGATCTGCGCCTATAGATCGCGTAGAATGAGTATGGGAGCTTTATACGCGATTCGCGTAAAGCTTCATAAATAATTCAGATGGGCCTCCTTCCGTACTATCTTGTACTGGAGTTCAGCAAGTATGAATTGAAAGAGGTATAACGTGAAATGTGATGCATGCTAAGCAACCAGCTCAGTAGTTTAGTTCACCTGATGTTAAAACCTGCTAATAATGAATTAGTTCACTTTTCTTTCAAATTATTTGTAGAGATAATTTTAATTATAATTTTAATGGTAATAACCATTCTAATTAGTTGAATGGTATCTGAATGCATTTAATCCTTTGCAGCTCCAATAGCATGTTACTATTATAACGAGTAGGTAATTAACCTGTTTCGATCCTCAAATAAAGTACGCCATCAATATTCAATGTGACACTATCAGAAGTGATGGCGCTCTGTTTTGGGACATCTATAGCTATTTCTTTGAGACTCTGAACGCATTTGATACGATCTACAATCGAAACCAAAATGTTTCATCCGGGTTCCAGTATCCGATGAAATTGGCCCATTCTTTCGACAATCCATACCTGAAATATAAAGAAAAAATTATATAAGTCAAGACAGTTTTTTATAAATATATAATTTATTATTTGTATGGCGCAAGGCACGCCTAGGTCGTTTAAATTAAAGCGTTTATGAAGGACGACAAATTTAATATGCTCACCTCTTGCTGTGGAACGAAAAGTGCGTAAGATGCGTTATTTACGCAGTCCTCACCATTGTTATTATTACTTAAGATATAAGTAATACAATACCTTTCTTTTGTACAATTTTCAACGCCTAAAGGTTATACGGAAAAGTGTATTTCTAGTAAGCAGAATCTTATTTCAAAAAGTAATTTAAGCTAACAACGTTTTTGTATCCTTCCAATTTAGTGCTTGTGATACATGCGCGAGATTGCTTCTTCCACATTTACGTTTCTTTGGAATATGTTTATGCATAGATGCCTAGCTAAACTTTTATTCCATTTTAGTAGAATTCCCCGGAAGCAATGCTGATGTTTATCAATGTATTAATTTGAAAATATGACTTCATGTAAAACTAAACATCGTACACTGTTTGCAAATAAAAACAATAAATCAATATAGCTCCTTTTTTCGTAGGCTTTCACAACCAAAAGATTCGCAAGTCAAAGACTTTTGGGTAGTCATGTCGTGTTGTGACATGACACTGCAATGTGGTCCAAAACGTTGGCAAACAAAATGTCACAACACGACATGACTACCCAAAAGTCTTTGACTTGCCAATATAGCTCCGTTTTGTTAATAAATTTTACTCAAACACTCTTGAACTGATACTAAAATAGTAAGCACTTGTAAAATAAGGTTTTTTTGGGTTGGTTATGATTTTCATTTGATATCAGGAAAAAAACAGTGTTAACTTTTCATATGAGAATATAAAGTGAAAAGCTGCCAAAGTTCAGACATACTTGAAACATTTCACACATTTTAGTTCTCTTATTCATCGCCTACGCTCAAAGCCGTGGGTTATTCCCATTCCATCCGGAATTTATTTCTCTTTTCAATACAATCGTAGAAAATATGAACAAAGAACAATAACAATATTCTACAATGAGAAAGAGGTAATAACGAATAGAAAGGAATCAGAAATATTGAAACTAGATTTTGTTGACCAGCTAACAGCGTATGCACAAAAAATATTTTTTAAAAAAATGTATAGAGGATACGATTACAAAACTGCTAAGGCTACATTTTTATTTACGCGTATAACCAATTCTCTTTTGGTTCCAACTCTTCGCGAGGTTTCTGAATTAATGATTACCCTATTTCACGATATACGAAACAGCCTTTGACGCAACTACATTTTTTTAATAAATACATTATGTATTGCATTTACTTTCGAAGTTTATATTATTTAACCATGCAAACACTCTTAACTAAGATTATCTCCAATTTTAATTATCTTTGCAGCAAGTTAAGCTTTGAAAGATTAAAATATTTTTATATTCTTGCTACAAAATGCGATGAAAATATTTGCAGCGTACAAATCCGATGCAGACATAACACAAGATTCTGTCATCTCGTTACAAAACTCTATTTAGTTTGCCTTCCCTTGTTATGCTGTATAGCATGGCGTAATGAGTTCATAGCGTCACGTGGTGCATACTACAGAATAATTAATGGCATAATAAAACTTCACGACTAAGCAATCTCGTAAATCCTCCTAAATTATTATTCTGACATCTTAAAATATTAGTTTCCGTTGTACACACGAGAATCTTCTAAGTTTCTCTAGCATAAGATATTAATTGTAAAAGATGATAATTATTATTATGTTTAAGAAAAAAGAATTCAAATGAAGCAAAAATATTTATTTAAATTGAGTGAAAAATAAATATGGATAATCAATTGAAGCAATCAACTTTTTTCCAGTCATTGAGACAACTGAAAATCGTAGAGTATTTAGAACTTCTGGGACATCTGGAAAATGCGGGTTTTTCCACTCGAGTTTGCTTGATTTAGACTTTAATATTAACTGCCAATAATGTTTGAGCGATACACATTTAAAATATTTCTTGAATGATGGATGGTACAAGGTGTTTATTGATTATGTCGAAATAAACCAAGCTCGAGTAACTTTTATATCGATTTAGATATTAATGTTCTTTGGTAAACGCTAAACTAAGTAAACTCTTTATGGAATTATATTTTGTTGAGACACTTTTATAATTACGGAAATATTTAGTATTTGATGTTGGTGCAGTAACTTAAACAACAAATATTTGAATATTCTTTCTCTGAAAGCTTTGGGAAGTTTTGCTTCCTCTGAAAGTTTACTGAAGAAATTTATTTGTTTATTTATTTGACAAAAGAGTCAACGTCAATAAACAAAAATTACGAAAAAGACTTGTAAAAAATGATGTGTAAAAAAGAGTTAACTTTTTGATGTATATATCCAAATTAATTGGAATATACCAATGTTTAGGTGATTACTTATAGAAATAGGCAGAAAAAAATATTGACACTTTTCTTTGTCCTGACATATATTTCTTGCTTTCTTTCCAATTCATGCATCTCGTCATACACACTCGACGGTTATTTCGACTCATAACATTACTTTCATTATGAAGTTGGAAACCCCTTCCACGAAAGTTATCTGCTCTACCGAGTATAATCTTACTATGCAGATCTTTATTATTCTTTCATTCTTTATTTGCTTAGCATGTTCAAAACACATAATTTAATACATTCCATTTCGGATTACTTTTAATAAACAATATTCTATGATACTTCCATATATATAACCAGCATATATCATAACCAGCATGAGCCATTAAGAATTACAAAGTCAATCACTATTAGAGTGAGTGCGTTTGCTAATTCCAAATTCTCAACAAAAAATACCTCAAACATATTATTTTGTTGAAACGCAAAGTAACACGAATATATTTATTTTAATTGCTTCAAATAAATAATTGCAACTACATTTTTTACAAACTAGGCTTAAGAAACTCATAAAGTTTTAAGAACTAAATTTGTTAGATTGAATCAAACTCATATTATACATATGTATGTGTAAAGTTCTCTTTTTTTTAATTAAAACACTTTATTTTGAATTTAAATAAAGGCAGACGTCATTTCAGTTTATTTTTCTTAAAGAAATGTCTTCAGTATTTACGGTGTACAAAAACGACGCTTTTCGCGCGAAAACGTAAATTTTTCAGTGTATCAACCAGCGCTGCGTCGTAAAGTACATAGTTTACTTTACGCAGATAGTCTATGCAGTATTTACATATTGACGACATAGGTTTTTTGAGAAGGTTTCGTATAAACTAAGGTGACAAAGAAAAACTGCCACGAGGATTTTCTAAAAACATTTTGTTTACGAAATAACCATCGCTCTTATCTTGTTTATATAACTACATTATTATTGTGACACCGGGTTATGTACAGCGCTATTAGAGAATACGAGAGTAGCTAGAATTGAGAAGTAAAGGACATCACATTTTTATTTAAGCGAACAAACTTATAAGGATTTTATTTCACAAGTGACTATCAAGAAGGTGTGCTGTATGATACTCGTAGAATATAGAAATGAATACATCTTTTTTTAAATTTACGATTGAGTTATCATTCAAGTATAAGTGTACTTTTTTATCAAAGTGTGACCACTCAAATGGTTGTTCATTCAGAACTGTTTTACAAATTCCAATGCTTATAGGGAATGCTAATTTTAACATGATATTGGACTATATTTGTAAGTGGCCATAATTTATTTATAAGTCTACGTCCAATCGAAATTTAAATATTTACTTCAATTTAGAATTTCTGATGCAATTAGGGAAACGTAACATTGATAATTTAGTTCTTAAAGAGATTATTTATAGAGAAATTGAATCACGTTGATACACACACACACAACCATACACTGGTACAATCTACATCAAGCACATTCAGATGTTGGAAGAGAGTTTGAAAGCGACTGAAATCAAATCAAAATCAAATCAAAAAAGTTGCAACGAATGATTTATTTATAATTCACAATAAGTGGGAGAAGGTAACATTTGTTTACCTCTACGCAAATCATAATTTGATATTAAGAATCCCAACATGCTGGAGCTCTGTACCAAGAAAAAATGTTTCCTAATTCACTGCAAATTTACTCTACTCATGTGCCGCACTATACTCGTGAACGGACTTCGAAATCGTACTCTAAATCATTATTTATTTTCTTGGCTCATTCATCAGGTCATTCCCTTCCTTCGGGAATGCCAGTTACAAGAAAAGCTATACATCACCGGTCTTAACAGAAAAAGGTCTCGAAATTGTCCCTGGCATATTAACCCACTTCCTTAACGAAACGTCTAGAATTTCTTAGTATTAAACAACTTCCCATTTATGATGTCTCCCTATTAGGTTCATATTCCAATATAAAGATAAAATATGAATGGTCTCTCAAAAAAATATTTCTTTGTGAAATACTAAAAATGTACTAACATTTAATGTTTTCGCAAATCCCCGCCTAATTTCAAACTAAGACATCCTTTTGTCAAATCTTCAAATAACGAAACTAGTAATAAATAATGGTTTATCGTTTGCTTTTTTTGTGTGTGGAAAAAACGTTGATGTATGGAAGCGAAGCTTGGACCCGGCAGAAGAAGAACGGAAGTAGAAAAATCCTAGAGATGAGATCTCTTAGAAGAATCTGTGGTAAAACGATGAAGACAGAGTAAGAAATATAGGTATAAGAAACGAATGTGGAGCAGGGACAAACGTGATTAATAAAATGAAGAAAAATGTGTCGAAATGGTTTGGGCATGTAGAGCGAATGAGTGCTGAGAGGCTAGTACGGAAGATCTACGAAGCAAATGTTGAAGGTACGAAATACAGAGGTCACCCAAGGAAAACATGGCATGATCAGATCAACCAAATATTGGTTGATCTGGCTGGCTCTGTCCGCAGTCGTAAGAATCGCAGAGTATGCATGAGGAGATGTATGAACGTAGGTGAAGCAAAAGATGGACAGAGTGATGTGGCGCTCAATTCTTTCTGCCTACCCTTACGGGGAAACGGCTGACGATGATATTGTGTGTGGAAAAATAAATTATAAAAATATTGAGCAGTGAATTTCTGATGGAAAGGTTTCAAATTAAATTCGCTTACACGTTGCGAGTCCTAATTGCATCGTAACTTAAACTAAGGTTTTAATAAATATGAGTGGCACAAATAATTCATAGTATCGAAATCAATCGAACAATTTACCAGCTTCCAGGTCCAACTTTATAAATTTTTCAATTTTTCACTCCAATGGAATTCGAACTCGCGACTTAACGCCTTTACTATTTTTTCTTCGTTTTCTTACCAGTACTGCGTATCCATTAGTATAGTCACATATTTTTAAATAATTTTTCTAGATTCCTAAACCTTAAATCTATTTTTATCATTCGAAAAAAGATACTGCTTAATATCTAAAAATAATCGGTAAGGAGCGTGAAAATGTTTGTATTGTAATTAAATGTATGTATTTATAATACAAAAACTTTCACACTTGTATCAGTAATACATTTGTCATTAAAATATATCAAGACTCCAATTCACGGGATTGCATGAGTCCTCAGGTGGTTGAATAGTCCTATATAGCATATTTTTGGAGGTATATACATATATAGTCCTATATAGCATATTTTTGGAGGTATATACAGAAATGTAGCAAACATTCGGTCTTTTAGGGTGCCTTTTTTCTATTCACGCCTAGTACTGGAAAAACAGGTAAGCAAATGGAATAAAACACACCATTTAATCCCTAAATATGAATATGAGAGATCAATATTGTCAGAACTTCATATTGGAATGTAATAAAATATAGTAAACTATGAAAAAAGCAAATAACTTCATAATGTTAGATATTATAGTAAAAACATCAACAGAAGATATCAAATCTTCTTTTGTGAAAATCTCATTATAGCTTTATAACAAAATCTGCGTGAAATGTCCAGGGAGCTTTGAAACATATACAGGGCGACAGCTTATTTCGCGCAAAGCTTTAATTTTGTGAAAACATAATAAATGAATGAGGGAAAATTATATAGGCATGCATTTGTTAATAGAGTTTGAATACAGCAATTTTCTATGTGATATATGTTCAAAAAAAATATTATGACGTAAGAGTGCATAGCAGTACGGTGAATTTAGTTACAAATTGGGCAAGATATCAGTCTACGCTATAGTCTCCATTTAATTTTCTTTCAAAATTCTAAGCACATTTATTTTTACTACTTGCTTTCAGAAATTTAAAACCCAGATTTTTATTATCTAACATTATTTAGATAAATCTATTTCTGAATCAGTTTGTAATGAATTGAAAGTTGAAGTGATTTTATGAGAATTCGTTCTGACTGTATCTTGTTGAGATACCCTATTACTTTTCCTGCAAACATATTTACTCACAGATATAGGTTCGAATATTTGAAGAAAGTAGATAAATAACTTAACTGATTCCTAGTGCTGCTGTCTTTGGGCCACTTGACATGTCGCATCACATCATATATTTTTGGAAATATATCTCAGACATTTTAACTCCTCAGTAAAGTATTTTATATGTATGTACTGATAAATAAAAAAAAATCCACACCTGGACATATACAAGTCTCTGGTCTGACATTAGTCATCAATTTCTTACATATTCTGATTACATTAATCTCAGATTATGTACTTTTTGTTTACCAAGACTTGGACGTAATTTGCGAATCGTAGGAGTTAAATCTTCACCGTTCTTGGAATAACGATCAAAAATGAGAAGGTGTCGGTTAGCGATTCATTTTTAATTAAGTCAAATTGTTCATAATGAACAACAGTAAAAATGGAGTATATTTTCAATTTTTTCCTCTTGTTAAGACATCCTTTATATAAATATTATTAAAAATAAAGATACAATATTTTAAATTTCTTTGTTTTACCCCTCAATATTAACGTTATTACAATTTGATCATTTCCTTTTCTTCAAGAAAAACAAACATGTTATTATCAATGTTGTAAATCCTTTTATTCGAGCACAAAGGCGACAATATTATATTGCTTTTCTCTTTTCAACCTTTTCTACATGAGTAATCGCCTATTTTGTGACGTTTTCAATAAAACGTTCATTTCATAATACATACATTATTTCCGTTTTGTTGGCGTTTATTTACTTTGTAAACCGGTTGCGTCCTTAAACTTGAGATGGCAATAAAATTCTATACAATGGGGAAAAGGCACCTAAAAAGTAACAAATAGAATAGGTACATTTAGAGGTTTCTACCGCCAACTTCCTTCTTCATAAAGTGAAAAAGAAATTTGATGGTACGATAACATTAAACGTGCAATAAAATATAATATAAATAAAAAATGGTAATTACCAAGGTGTATGAGGTATGCAAAGGTAGTGATTTACTGATGAATGGTAGTAAATCGAAAGTATTGGTTTTCGAGAAAGGTGATAG
>JAPMAF010000321.1:4422-15564 GCA_026537445.1 Silvatares holzenthali | reverse complement strand
ACGTTGGCAAACAAAATGTCACAACACAACATGACTACCCAAAAGTCTTTAACTTGCGAATCTTTTGGTCGTGAAAGTCTACGAAAATAATGATGAAAATTTAATTAAATTATCGTAGAGAATATAAAAAATGTTCTTTTGGGATAATTGAAACATGTTGGGGTGGAGAGTAAGATAATCGACGGAAATAGTTTAATATGAAGTTTTCATTGAAAGGAAGATAAATTTTTTTAATTATTATTAGAGATATATTAAGAAAGTTTATGTTGTTTTTGATATTTCAAGCAAATAAAAGTTCATCGAAGTTAATTAATTAAATTAAAGTTGATCGAAGAAGAAATGCATAAAACAGAAAGTGAATTGTAAAAAGTGAAAACATAAAAATGTGTCTTATAAAGGTATTGAACTTGTGGTTTATAAAGATTAATTATTTAGTATCTGATATACATTTCAGTATTGCATGGAAGCGCGCTAGAAACAATGTTAATCTCATTCAGCATCCATCTAGATCTGCAACAACAACACAAGTACACGTGTGTATCAGAAGAAATACATAAGTATTGTTAATCAAATTTGGAAACATAAATCTATTTCAAGATGTGTGCAGTGGTATAGTCTAGATATATAAGAGATTTTGGAATGAGGATACTATAAATACAAATTGATCACTATCAAATATTTTATAGTTTTTAAATTATTCGAAAGCTAGTTTGTTCATAAAAAGTACCATATTTTTTGAAAATACTGTTTACTTCTTAAGTCAGTTTAGTTATCAGTTTTTTCTGGTTACTTTGTGGTCCAATATAATAAAATTCTATTTTATTTTAGTTTCTTAGTCTATCACCACTAGATATTATTTAATTAATTAAACATCTAATTAGTTTCATCTAAGTGCTAGTCATGACTACGGATGACTTTAAAATAAATTGTTTACTAATTTTCATTCCAAAATATAAAATTGTTTACATTTCATTTTAAATGAATCCGTGATCATAAAAAGCTGATAGTCGAAACTTGTTGAATGAATTAATTAATTAATATCTAATGGTTACAAACTAAGAAAATGAAACCGAATAGAATTAAAAATCCGTTTTTAAATATTGTACTCCTATTGCTTTGCATATGTAAGATATTCCAATTTCTACAGGCATTTAATTCAAATTCCTGTGAATCGATTGCAGATAAATATATTTTGAGTAAATAGTAATCGAAGTGGCATAGAAAAAAAACATGTTGAATAATATTAATGAGCTTCTTTATGAGATTCAATGAATTCAAGCATCGCTAATAACAATAACCAGTCGAGAATCACGTTCTTCCGTTGAGTGACGTTATCGTAGTCTTGCATAAGGGAAATAAAGAGAAGCCGTCTCGTGTCTCCTTGAATATCCTGTGAAATGTATTCTCCCTCTCTCTCTCTCTCTCGCTTCCGTTCTTTCTGTTCGCCTCTGCGAACATTTGCATAATACTGTCAGCTTTTAAAGCTTTTTCCGACTTGCCCTAATTGGAAGTTAGTCTAAACCATATCTTCCTCTATTCCTAGTCGGACAACTTATTAATATTTGCTAATAACAATAACTAGCGGAGCGTGCAATTAAATGGAATTTACACAAGCGGATATAAAAAAGTATGATTAAAAGACACATTGCACCAGTCTAAAAAAAATCACAACTACCGGAGTTGTATATAGTATGTCAATGAATAAGAAAAGAAGAACTTTGAAAATACTCGATAATGTCTCTCAAAGAGACTGCAAGAGTGATATTCATTGTAGAGTTTTGATCAGATTAAGGTTGCCAACAATCTCTTTTACATTTTAAGATCGTGAAATAAATTTTGGAAATGACTTTGTCACCCTACAATAACCATTGCTATTCAGAATTGCAAAGGCCTCAAAAAATTTTTTTAAGTCAATTGAAAAATTACAAACTCGAGATGTAACAGGGACATTGTATTTGTGTTATGTTCTAGGATAGATAAATAAAAACAAAGTAAATTAAGTGAATTTAAAGAAACAAATAATCCCTAAAAAGGTTTCTGGATCAAAAGCTTTTCACAAAGAGTATTTTTTACACAACAAAACCTAAGAATAACGTAGAATCATGTGGTATCAACGTAAATCTCGTTAAGGTAAATAAATTCGCATTGCTTCGCAGTCTATCCGCCTTTGTGCGGAAACCACTTTGTTATAATTTCGCCAAGTAAAAAAGTGCCCCAACACTTTATTAAAGAGTCGGATTGTAAATCAAGTTTCCGGTGTTAGGGCAGAATTGTCGGGACCGCGAAAGAATCGGAAATTTCCGCAAATTAATTGGGTTACACGAAATAGATTCTCTACTAGGTACCATAAAAGTAAGAAATAGCAAATACACCTGCAAATTATAACATTATCTACTGTTTAAGATTCTTACTTTTAAAGTAGCGCTTTTCATTAACTAGTGTTGTGATCTGTAAATACGTTTTTATATGAATATTTCTGTAGGTTTTTTGTGCAAAATAAAAGTGTTGTACATACGTTAGCAACATTATGGTCTGGTAATCAATTGAATTGGTGGTATTACCCTGGAAAATACAGCATTCACGTTACGAGTTTCCTTGTCGGTGCGTCGGTGGTTTTCACTTTGGTTATTAGTATCATGTACTCGCATACTCCAAAAAGTTATATATTCATAAAATTCTAATCAATTTCTCTGCCATAACCACTAGTTATTATTTATTAATTAATCCTACATGTTTCAATCATATGCTGAAATAATTAAATGAATAATAACTAGTGGTTAAGATAAAGAAAATTAGAAGAAATATATTTAAAAATGAGACCCATGAAGTATCTGAAGAAAAAATTTTTTTTTTGATCTGATATCTTTTATGTCTGTAATATATTTTTCTTCTTTGTTCGTTCATGTATTGTTATTTTTGTTGCAAGCACGTTCTTTTTGCTCTTACATTCTGCATTAATAAAGTGTTATACTTTTAACTCTTTGCAAGTTTGCAAGGGAGTGATATTTTATACACATAACGGTAAATAAATAGCACATAAATGCCCTCACTAATTATAAAATAATCGTTAAAATTTTGTGATTTCTTCTCGAAAAGATATGGATTATTGGGGCTCAAAGCGTTAATTAGACAGGAACTCTGTTAAGGTAACTTTTATTACTGTTAACATGGATAATTTATTTAGCGCCGTTTTCGTGAGAATATCACCTCAAGGGCGCTGGTTTATCCAGATGTTGTAAGGTGGTTGTTCAGAGATACTTATCGTACTGAAGAAATACTCTAGTAAAGATATGCCCATACTGTTGTGGCGTTAGATGGTATAGGATCCGACCCTGGCCAATGACAGAGGGTGAATTATCACGATTACAATCAGAGGAAACTGTGAGGGGTATCTTATTCAGTCAATTCGCCTTACCTTGTAGCTGGAGGGATAAACTCAACAAATCTGTTGCGTGTATTCCAACTCTTTTATCTAGGTTACTCCTATTTTAATAGAACTTTATATTTATGTATGTTTCACCTGCATCTACAGATATTATTGGTCCATCTTGGTAAACTTTGTGTGTAAAAGCTCTCATAAAACATAATTTAAAAATTTCAACACGATTATTAAAATTCTCAGTGTTTTGCTATAAATAAAGTAATCAAGTAATTATATAATTACACATCAGTTACAGCCAATGTTAGCTATCAATCTATAAGTAATTTTAAGCAGTATTTTAGAATTCCAATAATGCTTTTCTCCTCGTAGTCATTTTTCCTCATACCTAAGGATCGTGACTGTATCTAATGACTCCAACTGTCCTTCATCATATGGTACTCCTGTGGCATCCTTTACCTGCTCGGTCTATTTTATTTAAACTCACTCTATTCCAAGTTCATTCTCGATCTCATCAGTTATCAGAATGTATCTTATCTATCCACTTCTTTACGGTGGGTTCAAGAAAATGAAGCACAAGTTAGATACATATCTGACTAAGCAATTCTTCCATATTGGAGGTATTATATGCAGTTGCGTGCTTTCTACACCAGAAATACCACGACACCAACATCCGTCTGGGCCTATAATAATCAACGCAGTGTGCTAAGTAAATGCTGTGTAGTAGTAAGAGGAGAGAAAAAAACTGGCTATTCCGTTTTAATCACGAAACATGGATAATTCCATTTGACATGGTGTACAATACTGAACGTTGGTATTGCTTCAGAGCGATACAAGGTCACCACTCTTTACCAGTCTAGAGTAAAATGCGTTTTTTTTTCAATTTCTCCTCCGACTGCTAAGCAGCATTTTATGTGCAATTGCCCTGATTGTTACATATTCAGACGGATCCTAGTGTTGTGGTATTTTGTGTGTAGTACACGATAAAAAAATGTCTGCCTCACACAGAAATATAGAGAACATGAATTACCTAATGATACGCATCCTATTGCCGAATTCAATAATAACAAATTCAGTAATATTCTATATTATAGTCATGGTTATCAATTGGTGTGAGGTAGTATTAATAATTCGAGCCTCCGGGTTCCATCCGCAAGGGCGGCCATTAGCATTCCTTTGAGAAGCTGAATCGAAAAACTTAAGGAGCGTTTGCACACCCCTTATTATAATATACATACTTTGGCTGAGTTTGTTTGATTAATATTACGAGAATTTTATTACATAATAATAATTCCTTCCTACGGTTGGCTGAAACTCGATAAAATTTGCATTTTCAATCCGAAATTTGATATAGCCCTCATAGTGTGGCTTAAAAATAAATTGCTTAGTAATTATTTCAAATAGATTTAAAAATATGGTAACAAAGAGATTTGAGCACCAGATTTGCATAATTTATTCGCACTAATCGATTGTGAATGTTCTAAGTGCGTTTTAACAATTAAAGTTCATAGCGATTTGTTTAATTGTTGGAATAATTAGAAGAGAAGTTATGATGGAATTGATTATAATCAAAAGATACAGTAGAATAAAGAAGCCTATCGTATTATCTTCTTTTTCCATTTACAATTATAAGGGTTGGTAGTAAGATAATTTTGTAGTTTTTCGACATTTGTTTAATCTTATTTTGATATCATAACATCTTAGCGTGGACATGGCAGAGAATGAATGAAAGTAGAATTAATGCTGTTGAGATGAGATCTCTTATAAGAATGTGTGGTAAAACAGTATACGACAGAGTAAGGAATTCAGATATTAAGCAAGAGTGTGGAGCGGGTACGAGCGTTATTAAAAAAATGAATATAAATTCCTTGAGGTGGTTTCAGCATGTTAAATGAATGGATGACGAGAGATTGGTACGGAAAATTTACGATGCGAATGTGGAAGATATGCGACAGAGGGGCCGGACAAGAAAATCATGGCATGAACAGATTAACCAAATTCTAATCGATCTGTTAGTAGTCGTAATAATCGCAGAGTATGCATGAGGAGATATATGAATGTGGATGAGGTTTGCCAGGATAGAGTGGTATGGCGCTCGATCCTCTCTGCCTACCTCTTCGGCGAAACGGCGTAATGGTGAATTGTATTGTATTATTGTAACATCTTGAACCTCTAACATTCGGACCTACCATCGCTTATGTTGAATAACACATGGCATCACCATCCCTTTTAGCAATGGTGCTCCTACCATAGACGTCAAAAAACCTAAATTGCTCTGAAATGTATTTAATATCATAACATTATCATTGATATCGTAAGCTTGGATCAAAATTACGAAGCAATAATATAAAAATGTTTTTTTATCTTATACTACACATGTGACACCATGGCACCACTATCCGTCTGAGTCTGTAACATACTATACGATTGCACATGTAAATTCTGTGTAGCAGTCGGAGGAGAGATTGAAACCCTGGTTATACAGTTCTAGTCACGAAACATATATAAATCCATTTCATTACAATACTGAACGGTGGTATTGCTCCAGGGCGATACAAGATCTACCACTCTTCTCCAGTCCAGAGGGAATATATATTGTTAAATGCATTTTTCATTTGGCGTTCCTCCAACGCATTAGTCAAGTGCGTGTTACCACTCGACCACGAAACCTACCGAAAATATCATAAAGCATATTTATTTATTTTGTTAAACTTTGTGATAATCCACATATATAAAATTATATTAATATATTTATTATTTGTTCGATATACCACTTACATAAGTGCTATGTCGACAAAATATACCACTTACATAAGTGCTATGTCGACAAAAAATAAATATATTACTTTTAATTTGTCTTAGAGTAATTCCTGGCTTCTACGGAAGGAAAGTCACTCCCCTGGGTTTGTAACATGCAGCAAAGTTATCCATGTTAATGCTCTGTAATAGTAGGTGGAACAAAAACCTGGTTACATAGTACTAGTCACGCGGTGTATAATGATGAATTTTAGTAACTTTTTATTTATTCATTGAAAATTTGTTTTTTGCCACATGATTGCGTATTTATTATTTTTATATATTTTGCACAACCTTATTTTTTTCATTGATTCCTATTGTATTTGGTTAGTAGAGAGTTTGGATCATTTTTGAGGATGTTTATTGCATTCATTTGTCGGTCTCGTGGTCGAGTGGTTAAAGACACTTGACTAAAGCTGGAGGTAGCAGGTTCGAATCCCGTCGGACGGAAAAAAATTATGTATGTAAAATGCATTTTTCTATTCAGGTTTTAAATATATGCATAAAAATATATTTAAAATATTAAAAACATCGAATAAAATGCATTTAAACATATATATTCACTCTGGACTGAATAAGAGTGGTAGATCTTGTATCGCTCTGGAGCAATACCACCGTTCAGTATTGTAAACTACGTGAAATGGATTTATTAATGTTTCGTGATTAGAACTGAATAATCAGATGGATGGTGGTGTCATGGTGTCTCATGTGTAATAAAAGATAAAAAAACATACAGTAAAAAAATATATATACATATTTTAAAACGCATTTTATTTTCGCTGTTTTTGATTTTAAAACATATTTTTTCATATATTTAAAACCAGTATAGTAAAATGCACTTTTTATACACATTTTTTTTCACTCCGGCGGGATTCGAACCCGCGACCTCCAGCGTTCCTTCAACGCTTTAGTCAAGCGCCTTTAACCACTCGACCACGAGACCGACAAAACTAGAAAAATGCAAATATTAACAGCAAGGTAGCACGTTTCCTAACAGTGATCATATCTTTATACTCAGAGTGTCCTCTTGGGTGATTTAAGTACCGCGGTGCCATAGGAACTAGAGTTAAATTACCCTCTACGAAGCTGGGTGTGTTGTATAGATCACGGAGATCCTTCTCTGGATCCAAGCTTCTCACGCTATACAAAACGCAGGAGCGTCCAACAATTGAGTTTGATAGTCACCTTTGGTTCGGAGCTCCCAAATATCTAAAAAAATCTCCTATACTGTGTGCAGAGGTGTGCGGTAAATAATCCAGCACTTGCTGCTAGTCTTCAACCATCGGAGCATGGAAGAAAGATCGTTATAATTTGCTTGTTTTGCCGATATTTTCATGGAAATACTCACAAAAATAATACTTATACTTCGGACTGCTGTATTTTATAGTTATGCGTTTTGCGAACGCCCGTCACCACTTCACAGTTGATATTGAGTGCATGGGAACTAATAGGTTCTCTAAGTCCTTCTTTTGTGAGACGGCCCGGCTATGGAATGACCTTCCGTCGTCTGTGTTTCCTCCTATCTATAACATAAGCCTCTTCAAGTCCCGTGTTAATTTTACCCTATCACTAAGTCTTTCTTATCCCGCAAAGCGTCCTATGATATTATGTAGAAATACTAAAAAAACGTTTAATTTTATATTTAATAATTGTAAATTATTTAATAATAAAATATAAATAAAGAAAAACAACCACTTGTAAATTTGTAACTATCGCTTTATTTTAGAAAAACGCTTCGGCGAAACGTTTCGGTTCGGGACCGAAACGCGTCGTGTTTCTCTAAAATAAAGTGATTGTAACAAAGTTACAAGTGGATGTTTTTAATTATATATATTTTATTAATAAATAATTTAGAATTATTAAATATAGAAGTAACCTATCACAAAGTTACCACCGAACAAATCAAACATTTAATTTTTACTACTGTTGTAATACTTAATATGAGAGCTTCAGTATAGTATACCTTTACCCAGTTTTAGCCTCACAACATTTTTACCTGTTGTATAAGTATTGTATTATCTGCGAAAAAAAATGTTACTGTGTGTAGAACGTTGTGGAATACGTACGTATATAGTATTATCCAAATTTAATAAATGCAGAATACAACACACAATTACTACTACGGAACAATTTCTTTCTTACGGTTTTTAAAATCTTTTGAATCTCATGAAAAGATGTTAATATAAACTTTTGTTCGAAAGTGAAAATAGATTTATTCTATTTCGAAACGTTTCAATAAGCAACACCTTTATAAACTACCGTCCTATCTTCGAGTTTATTTTCGTCTTTGTAGTTAGTTTCAACTAATTTGACTTTAAAGGGCTCTCTGTTCTGTCTCCATTACCGAAACATTCTGGAGACATTCAGTTTTTCTATCGTGGCTAAAGGCACATTTTTAGTATGAAAGGTTAAATTTCATTAGATTCTAAATCACTGCTTTGGTATTTATTACAGATTTTTATCTACTTGGTTCACTATTATTTCTCAAGCATTTGGTTGAAGGTTTTTTTGTTCACACATTATTCTGAGCCGGTGTATCTGGTTTGTTTCAATTCTGAACTAAGAAACTTCTCATTTTTATAACAAATCTGAGAAGTTTTTATATTACTTACATAGCTTTCAATACTTAATAAGACAATTATTTTTTTACCTTTGTTATCTGATATGCATCTTACATCCGCCTATTATCATTTCTTATTTCTAGTGCTCGTACAATATTCTAATTTCATCTAAATAGATGTTGCCCAGTTCTTAGTCACATTTACAAAGTTTGCGCAAACTGCTGTGTGATGTATCCTCGGAATAAAATTTGATTAGATTTCTACAGTATATTTTTTAAGTAAAATAACCCTTGTCGAATGTGTAAGCCTTACATACGGTGCTTTCATCACATAATAGAAGGAAATTATAGTAGTTTCATCTAGATCATTGTTGATATTTAACAGAAACAAAGTCAGAAACAGCAAAGGACCAAAACGCACAAAAAGCACACCTACGTTTGTTTATTCTATGTGAAGATAAGAAATAGCCGTCCATAAGGAGCTTTACGCTTCTATTCTGCAGAAAACCAACTATCAAAATATATAGGATGCGGGGTAATCCATGAGAACGCATTTTTAATAATGATCTTTTAATGAGACCACAGGATTCCCACGAATTTCTCTAAATTACCCTTAACGTAGCTCACATGAGAAGATTACCATACGACCTTGAGGAATGCTTGCATTTTATCATTGATGACTCATCATAATTTTAGAGAGTATGGAGGTAATGGAGATGAGTCAGCAGACGACTGGATTTAAACAAATGTCAGCAGTCGAGGGAAAACCAGCAATCCAAAAAACTTGTATTAAAATTTGTCATGCGTTATAATTTTGAATTTATTACTGTTGACTTTATTTTTTGTGTTATGGTTTACAGATTTTCTTAAAAGTAAACGTTTAGTTTAAAAAAATGAGAGAAACTCAAAATTAATTAGGTGTAATCCTAAACGTCATTTGAATATTTTGGATTAATTCTTGGGAGATTTCCGTAATGGATGCAAGGCGGGGATTTATATTATGTACACTCTACGGATTTAGGACACGAACTTCAAATAGAAATTTCAAACTCGTTTTATGTATCTACCCTAAATTATATTCCAGTTTTATTTAGCTTGGGTATTCAAAAGGGTTGACTTTCACGAAACGTAAAACGCCAGTGCTTATTAGTTTTCAGTTCGGATAAACTTTCCAGTACCATTCAATGTTCAACATTGCCTCATGTTTCATTTGATATTTCAATGAAAAGATGTTTTTTTAAACTTTTAATATTACGTCATCGCTATTTTTTTAATGACGCAAATTTTATGGATTTTAGGGTAGTAAGGAAGACATCAAAACTAAGAGGTTTGTCAATGTTTATTTGCTAATAAAACGTAATGTTATTGATAAACAAAAACTGGTAGAAAAAATTACAAATGCCAAAAGGAAATGTATAGATATGTACACACTATAACTTTAAATTCTCATACACTTATTACACAACCAATATTTGTTCGAATAACGATTCTTTGCAAGGCCGGGGCGCAGTAGGCTAATGACAGAGGTACAATGCATCCATCTTCACTTTTATACACTATCATCAAATGTTGATTGCGTTTGTACAAAAACAATATTTGCTAATTGTGTATACATTCCCGTATACCTTTTGACACATGTTACATTTTCTACCAATTTTTGTTCTTTATCTAAAGATTGTTATCGTTAGCATCATTCCATTAGTTAGCAAATGAACATTGCCGAGCCTCCTGTTTTTTGATCTTCGACTCCCTAAATTTACGCAAAACTTTCATTCTTTTCATTATGTTTTTTATTTGTCGTCTAAGTAAGTATTTTTAAATTATAAAATCCTGTATTAAATATTTTATAAACACATAAAGGGTCTTTCAATATGTATGGTCGAAATTTATTAGGTTATATAGGTCCTGTAGTTAAAGCACCATGTGTCAAAATGTTGAAACGTTGAACAACATGCGCAACATCAAATTGTATTTTTGGATAGACTCATCTCAGGTCACTGCTATGTTATCCAAATCGTTGGCACATAAAACGAACACGATATAACTACCCAAAAGTCTTTGACTTAATGATTTTCTTTACATGTTTTAATATTTTATTTTACTATTATGGCTCATAGGTACATTAAAAATTAGTTTTTTTTTATTTCTTTAACTACACAATAGGCATATTTCCACATTATTTTAAACGATGTATTATATTATACTAAACGGTTACTTTTATCAAAGAAATATGTCCGAAAGTGTAACCCAATTATTCTCACTATGTGATGATCAATCTAACATAAATACGAGTAAAATCTTATGCTTTTGTAACAAAAACAGAGTTAGATTTTCCATGTGTTCTAACGAGAATGTGAATGCGGGCTTCCACAATTGTTTTAATAAATCTGTTTTACAGAGTAACCGA
>JAPMAF010000320.1:0-15567 GCA_026537445.1 Silvatares holzenthali | reverse complement strand
ATATATATATGTGTAGTTAAATACTGAAATAATAACGACTTGTTTTATTTTATTAGCTTGTTTTCATTAGAAAAAATAAAATGTTTAAAAAAAACGTTTTGTTTTTTTTTTAACTAATACCGTATATTTATAAATAAGTGGCACTAGACAAAGAAATAATTACAATTAATCATTCAATTTCCTTATTGCTGCATGAATCTGTGGAATTTGAACCAAGATTTCATTAATTTACCGGTAGTGCCTTCACTAAACGGCGCAATATAAGATATTCACATTAATAATAATACATTTCGTAGTACATTTTTATGGTTAGCTAGTAAAGTTAGTATAGTAATACGCAATAAATAATATAAACGCTGCGGGGATCCGCTTATGGCGTATAAAATTTAAACGTGCGTTAATAATAATTGAAAACACCTCCCGTATTTTTAGGGAAAATAAAGAATCAAATTAATTTTATGTAAAACACAAAATTTATGGAGTGTGCCCGGCATATTAAAATTACAATTTTAAAAGAATTCTCCATACTAAAATGTGCGCAATAGATAATAACTCCGAAGGCTTTTGATTATTTTTATGAACTCTTAAACTAATTCGAGTGCATTAACTATCAAAAGTTTGGAACGTCTGAAAATTAAATTAAATGTTAACGCAACTAAGATGAACATTGAGATAAATTACTTTATTATTATAAAAATTGTTTTATGTTTTAGCTTTACTATAAAATACTTTAAAACTCCGTTGATTCCGTCTTGACTTACATATGTAGTAAGAATACATGTACAAAATAATAAACCTTAAAATCGAGGAGACAAAACCAAAATAATACAATTTCCTTTACAATAATAGCAATGATATCTTCAACATCATGTTAACATACTATACTTATTTAAATATCCCGGCAATTGCTCAAATATCAGGTCAAATCATAGGTCACAGGTTACAGAACACACAGATCGCACGAGCGCAAACATTCTTGTTGATAATTAAATTAGCACTGTTGCGGGATGTACGAGTATCGCTGGACTCACTTCAACTCTAGAGCAGAAACTAACAAAATAAACTGTTCTTATGATTCTCCTTCATAAAACTCAATATTTAAGACTGTGCTGTAATGTATCTATCTAGTTACGATTACCAGTAATATACAGTGATATTTGTTCTGGTATATAAATAATGAACTAAATATATCAGTAAATAATATGAAGAATTGAATAAGTACTTGAATTAATACCAATAATCAATGATGCATGGATTCGGACACGGATGATCGGAGCATGACGTCTGAATATTCAGCAAGCGAGCAGTGGGTACCTAAAATACCATTCCTAAGGTCTCCATATAATACGGTCCTCCAGAATAAACTCCGAAAACATGACGCAGAGTGGACTACCGAACTGCGGATCGTTTTCTGTCGGTAGTCCTGTTTGATTCCACACCTCATATACTCGAATAAAAACATGAACGAGTGTCACAGAACTAGGGAGAACCAATTGCTTGCGAGATAGAAAATTCACCACAAGTACGATTTCATACGATAGTATCCAATAATACAAATAGTTTGCAACATCTTTGCGCACTCCCCATAAGCCGATAGTCTCTCCTGCAAGAACATAAGACGAAATTCTCTTCGAGAGGGGTGGTGTGGTTCTGCATAATAATCCAGTTTCCTTTACACTATATTCTTGTATACGAGTACACTGCACTGGATTCGATTACTTCAATGTTACACAATAAGTATTTCTTGTATTGTAATACGGTATTTTATTACAGCATTGTTTATAATAGAAAGAGACATCAGAGGATATAGAGAGAATATATAATAGTTATATTAAAAATACGCCTTACGAGTATCAAAATGATGCCTTGAATGATCTTATTTGAGTTACATTTTCCCAAATTCTAAATTTTGTTCGTTTCCTCCTATCTTATATAAGCTGTAGGAATCCACCATTGTGCTGTGCGTCCATCATGTCTAACGGCAACTTGCATCAATCCATCTCCTGTGGTCATTTTACAGCTATTTCTAATTTGCTTAGTCTAACTCCTGTAGTCCATCTTTCATTAGTAATTCTTGTATGACTTGCATAAATCAATTTTATTGCAGCCAATCTCGAAATAATGTCTCAAATTTTGGTTCTTATGCGTTTTCGAGTTTGTTTCATATTGATTTTTTTATTTTTTAACATCTTACTATTTGAAGAATAGTCAATTTTTCTCTCTAAAAATATAGCTCTTCAATCTCTTTTTACTGAAGTATGATGTTTTCTAAATAAACATTTTTTTCGCAATGTGAAACTCCTTATATTAACTACATAAATGAACTTGGTCATTGTAATCCTATTATTTCATCAACTTTTCACTGGAAAATTCCATTGAACTTATCGAAGTTATCTAACAAAATGTTTCACTTATTATTGGAATGAAATATTTGCACTTATTGTCTGACATTATCTTCTACGACGAACTATATTTTGTTTTGTGCGGCACCGCAGAAAGTTCGCCCCCGTAATAAAACTCGCCGTGCAAGTTGAGACGTAAATCTGACTAATTTATATTTTATGTAGTATTATTGCTGGCAGTTTACTGTCTTCCATACGGACGGGGACAGTTAGTGCAAAAGTATTTCTATTATTGCTTTTTTGCTTCGGTTTTGGCACGGGCGCACAGGCTCGCACGGAACGCGAACATTACCACCGGCTTTATGGCAACTTAAACAAGACCGTTAGAGTTTTATATGAAAAGTTTTTTCAGGATTATAATCCCCGGCAATAGATGGTGTCTGCATGCCTTTCGGCCCCTCCTTATTGCTCATCGCCTGGCGGAATATCACACCGACAGTGACAGATTCCCTTACCTTGCTACCTCTGCCTGCTCGTACTACCTACCGAATACATTTCTACCGAACATCGCGTGTTTAAGAACATAAAATAAACAGATTGCATGATTTATTTATTCGGAAAAATTTGGAACGAAAACTATGTTGAAATATTTTAATAGTCCTTGAATAAGTTGCATGAAAAGAAATCGCCTTGAAAAGCCTCACGGCATCCTACACAGAGTATACTTAATAGCTAAACTCTCCAATATGTTTTATTCTTCAATATGTTTAGTAACATAGATTATCTGGAACGACACGTTGTACATGTAATCTAAGTTAATATTCTTTATCGAATAGTTACTATCCATAAGATATGTATTAAGTTAGTATTCAACTGAAGGTTCAGTTTCGCCACCGGATCAATTCCAATGTGAATATCAACGATGCAGTATTAACTGTAATATGACGCATTCAGTAGAACGCGAGTTTAGTATTCACAAGGAGAACGTGTTTATTCTTTTACCCGAGGATGTTCCTCCGGCCCTCGTGGGGGAATTCTCTTTAAAACTGACGTTATCATAATGCGTAATTATATATGTAGATACCTCGCAGAATATTAAATCGAAGATCCCCGCCTTGTAGCGGCCTGATTGTGATAGAATCCCTCGTGACAAGATGACAAGGGTGTCACGGATACAGTCACAACGCAGTCACGGGCTCGGCGCGGCACAGCAAGTACTATAGGTAGTCACAGCACGAGCGGGAGCGCGCAGGATCGCGCCCGAGCACGCCCGAGCACGCCTGAGCACGCCCGAGCACGCCCGAGCACGCCCGAGCACGCCCGAGCACGCCCGAGCACGCCCGAGCACGCCGGAGGCGACTGCCAGCAGCGTGGTGATGTTGGCAGCGCCGAATAAGAGTTTGACGTTAAGTAAAACGGGTTCTGAATTTCCCGATAGAGCCTCCACCCGACCCTGCCGCCACCTCGAGCCCCGGCTCCAGCTCCGGGAGACATAATGCACGTCTCGCATTAGCATATTTCCTGGTAAACTTGCGACGTATACTTTATTACGCGTTATATGTGTCACATACCACCCCGCCACCATATATTCGCACCCCTCTCCGCGTTCTGCTCTATTGGCAGCAAATGTAATATTACAAAAAATTGATAGCGTTTTCTAAATGTGTTTTTCCGCGCGATCTTCTTACCGAGCGGTAAGCAACCGTTTATTAATATTCAATAATAATATTATTTCATTTAATACTGTTTTTTATTAAATCGTCATTCACGTATTATCAACGTTAGCTGATTCTTTATAATTTACGTCTTAAGACTAAATATCGAAACTATCCTAATATCTTCGGTGTCTATTAGATTTTACGTCTCTTCGTATTTTCTCATTAGAAACTATTGCATATTTCTAAGTGTGAGACTGTCGTAATTACTTAAGATGAAACATCAGTAGTGAACTTGGAAAAAAACGATTACAAAGGGATGTGTTATTCATGAATTTATACTGACACGCAACTGATCGATTTATTGTTTATGCAATATTAAAGGATTGAAAATAGAAATAATTATCGATGCAGGTTTCCTACCACTGTTCTGTTTTCTTGTACACCGTTCCATAACACCGTGAGCTTCCTCTGGCCGTAGAGTGTGGAGTATGGAGTGTGGGGCAGGACAAGACATGACTATTGACGCAAATGTGGATTATGTAAAAGCATTCACCGAACTGCGCAGACATAAATAACGAAAATTCTTCAAGAACGCTGCGAGTATTTTGAATAAATAATGGAAATTCACAAACAAGCGTTTCGTACGTTTTTAACGTACGGATTGCTGTGAAATAAATATTTGAACGTAAACATGTGGTTTAATGTTTTTATCAAAAGTAGAATTTGCTTTCCTAACATCAAACTAAAATTAAAAATTATTTTATTTTTCAAGCTTTGTATTATATCTGAGGAAACCGACCTCTTTGTTCTAGATTGACTTGACTGACATTCCGGCATATAAGTTCTTTATTCATATCGATCGAATATCACATGACAATGCTATCTTAAAGAAAAAACACATTCGTGAGCATTTTGTTGAACATTAGAGTTCTATACATATTTCAGATACATATTTAATCATTTTTTGTATATCAGTCATACAGTCAAAGTAATTCGAGTATTCATGATTGTACATATGTATATTACTTGTATATTAATAAAATGTCAAAATGGAGGTATATCACAAAATTACTGCATTTGCTCATTTCTCTTTTGCGCTATATACAAGTGATCAATTTGTCTATGATGGCGTATCCAGTCTTTCTGTAACAATAACATAATCAAAGCTTTTGCTTTTTTGAGATAACTTCGAGTATATATCTCAATGACTCTGGTACATATAGCAGTCTAAAAGTATACAGCACAGAGCTAATATTTCATCTGCAAATAAATCAACAAAAACGATAGGAATCCTCGAACCACGACACGACACACTTGGGGAGAGACAAGATGAAGGACGATTTAATGCTTAAGGGAATTTCAGCGGTCCATCGATAACCGATAGTCCCTGAGGCGAGCAAGCGGCTATTAGCCGTTTGAAGATAAAGCGCGAGCGCTATTTACAATAGTGCATTCACCTACATCGGAACCCAGAACATATTTATGAAGCACACTCTCGCGGCATGGACAGACTTGACAAGGAGGAGAGTGCTCTGTGCCGTGTGCCGTGTGCTGCGCGCTGTACACTGTACGCCGCGCATCGTGCATCGTGCACCGTACGCCGCTGTCTCGTCGGAGTGATCCGAGTTATTATTGAAACTGGGTCTACATAAATATTGAACAAATAGTTGATGTTCTCAATGAGTTTTCGCGTAAACACAAACCACTCGAGAACGCCGGTGTCTAAATATAATATCGCTCTAAATCTCACTAACTGCTCTATGAAATATTCAGGAGGATATACATAACCGCACACACACGTGTTTACGCTCGCATACTCGCAGAGCCCTCTCGTACACACCGTGCCTAACCTCTCGACTTGTATTATTTAATACCTATGTGATTCATTAAGTAAACATACATACACAATTATGAATACTCAATTTCACCTCAAAGACTAAAGAGTAAATACTACTGTTAAGTACTTCAAGGACTTGACCGAAGAATATTTGAATTTTACTACTAAATTGCACATTTTTGAACAAATAGTGTGATGAAATTGCCCCACGAAAACCAGAAGAATTACAGCTTCGCGCAACATACAACGCGGAAGTCCGATACTCGCAAACCTAATTGCACTGCTTATTTATAACGGAATTATATAGCGCTATTTGGTGATACGATTTCTCTCGATATTATCTCGTAACTTGGTACACAATTCAAATTGTGAATTAATATTTTATTTTCGAGATAATTCCTAGACAGAGAGAGCTACACTTACAAAGGCGTCGCTAATAAAAAGAGACCATTGGGAAGAACTAATAGTGCAGTTGCCAAATCCGACTTCTATATTATTTTCAAAATCATAGTGAAGTGTTTGAAATGATGTTTCATACTATAATGCTATAAAGATTAGCAAATATTTAACAAACAACCTAGTTGGAAAATTATTAAAAAAATAATTCTAGATACAAAATATAATCACAATTTATACAAAAAGAAACAAGCAAGTCATTGTCTCTTCTCTCTTGGCTGCATGCATATGTAACCAGATGTCTCCTTACCTAGGTCTATTTAGCACATTGGTCAACCATATATAGCTGTGATGTATTAGTGAAAAACATAATAATCTGTCTAAAACATATGGCTGATAGCAAGATGAACGCTTATATGAAGATACGTTACTTATAAAAGGCGATAGCAATTTAAGAATAACAGATTTAAAAACGAAGATTTAAAAATATAAAGTTAAGTGTTTTTTGTGCGTAATGTGAGACACTACGACAACACCGTCCATCTGGGCACCAACTTTCTGTACAATTGCATATGTAAATATTGTGTGGTTGTAGGAGGAGAAAATGAAAGCCTGATTATTCGGTTCTAGTCACGAAACATGTATAAATCCATTCCACGTGGCGTACGATAATGAACGATGGTATTACTCCAGGGCGATACAAGATCTACCACTCTTTTCCAGTCCGGAGTGAATATGCATTTTTTCATTATTTTTATTTTGCTATTTATATATTTTGTGAATATATATTTTTTGTAAATATACATATTTTGTTTATATATATATATTTTAAAATTATTAATTTTTTCACACCGGCGGTATTCAAACCCGCGACCTTCAGTCTTCCTCCAACGCTTTAGTGAAGTATCCTAGCCGCTGAACCAAGAGGCCGACAAAACCCTCGTGGTATAGGGGCTAGGACACTTGACTAAAGTGCTGGAGTGGAGAAGAGTCAATGAATACAATGAGGAGACATTTAAACGAAATAAATCTTTTTTTAAATAATTCCCATATTGGTCATTATTAATTGACATACTGCGTAATACCCATTGATGAAATTGTCATGTCATGATAAAGATGTGGGATCGTGTTGGGTGAATACATCATCGGTTCTCTTCCCTTTGAAGCGCTCCTTGATCGATGTGCTTCGGAGACCAATAAATGATATTGTGAGCCAAACCAAGGCGGGATAGAAACTTCGGTGTGGATATGAATGAGAATAAATGTACCCAGCTCTTGTTCATCATATTATTAGTAGGTGTGCGAGAGAAACTTTTGGAAAGTTCCCTCTGAAGTGAGAAGTGTGAAATACGGAGTCTACTCCCAAAGGTGCGAGCGCGAATATACGAGTACGAGTACTAGTCTACTGTACTACTCGTACTCGTACATACGTACGATAATGTACGATATTACTTTACGTATTCTCGGTAAGCTATCGAGGCTAGAATCTTCTACCTTTCTAGACACCTAACCGCATTCACCGGATATCTACAGCCTATACACTGCCTTTATTCTGTTATCGGTTTGATCTATCACACAACCAAGATATGGAATAATTGTATTCGATAGAACTCTACATTAAATCGCACACTACTCTGAATAATCCAAACGTTTTCCTTTGAAAAACTTTGTCTTTCACGAAGTAATCCATAAAATTATTTTTGTTTATTATCTGAAATAAGTCTCATATATTTGTATTAATTTTAAGCATCATCACTTCACACATTTGGTTTATTGACATCTACCTTAAAAGAATATATTTAGCATTCATTTTAGAACACTAAAAAATACTTTAACACTCGCTTCAACTCTGCAGAAAATAATTCGTGGAATACAGTAGATCCTACTTGAAGAACAAAGATCTCATTCTGATTTAATCGTTCAGTTCGAAGTCTATCATTTATATTATGCATTTTATCTGCAGATAAATCAATAGAAGGACCGATAGTAAGTCCTTCTAGAACACTTCCCCTAGTAATTGCTTCGAATTCACCAGTACATGATCAGTGCCAATAGTTGAGCACATAGATCGCATCATATCGAAAGCTTTCATTTTCCCCAAAGCTTCTTCGCAAGTTCACTTCAGTTCGCTGGTCTTTTTTCGACTAACGTTTGCCTTGTTTGCCTTGCACCCTTTTCAAAGTCACCCCTTCTCGGATGTTTTTATCGCATTATGTTGAGACAACCTTTCATCACCCTTGCAGATTGCTCCTTTCAGCAGCGCCACCACCACGTCGGCGTCGGCGTCGGCCGTGTGAATATGAATGTGGGGCCTCGAGGGCTCCTTTTAACTACTCTCTTTTTAGTTCCACATCAATTAATTTGAACTTAACAACGTTCAGCCACAACACACGACAGTCTTGTGATGTCTTAGTTTCAGTAATTAGAATTAAGTTTCAAACTTTACAATAATACTTTTACCACCAAAATTGAATAAGTTTAGTTTCAAAACAAAGTAGGCTTTATACAATTATATTACGTAATACCTTCTTTCTATTTATATGGAATCTTAATCTAGTCCATAACCATCTTCGACTATAATGTAAATTGTTGTTAAAGATGGGAATAGACTAGATTATTAATTAAGATCATGGGAAAATAATGGTATAAGTTAATTTTTCTTTAATACACAACTCGTTCAAAACCAATAATAAATAGCAACTATATGGGTTACAACTATATTCACTAGAGAAAATATGTATTACTGGGTAATAATTATATAAGTCCGATGCAAAAACGAGGTAGCTTGCTTAACCTTTCGAATAAATCGGGTACGTTGGTTTTTCAAAATCGCTTCACATGGAGTTATATATTAAAATAGGTATTTTTTGGTATTTTTTAAATGTTTGGTATGTAAAACTTCATTTTTAGCTTTATTTCCATTATAACGAATATTTATATGTACCCAATAAATCCAAAATACCCTTTATAATGTTACATTTAATAACCGTATAAGCGCAGCATATCACATTTAAATTTCTCTCGTCGAGATTTTTTAAGAAGGTCACCATTTATTAATTTATATTTAATAATACTCACTCGTTCTCTGCACCAACTCCTCCACACACATTTTATATTATAATATAGTTAATAAAAACAGTTATAAACATAGCATATAGAAAGCACAAAAGAAGCACACGATTATTATGATTACATTAGTAAGTAATAGAAAGTAAAAGAATATAAATAAGATAAAAATACTCAAATAAAGCTAAAGCTTCCAGCCATGGAGCTGCTGAAAAGTGGGTGTACTAAAATGTATATCTTGAAGATACCTTGAGCATTAAGAGTGCAAATGTGGAAGCATCATACCAACGGTATAATTAAACTGTGGGTACTTCAGATGTATTAAGTATAATCTAATACGAGGAATGTTCGATAAGAAAAGAAAACGCTACTAAAAGAACTTCAATGCTGTAGAAGCTGTGAAAGGGGTTCGGAAATACTACATCTTCGGACATGGCAGCCAACACAACGAATATTCTCACAAAAACGGCGCTATATGATTCAGCGCCCTTGAGGTAATATTCTCACGAAAACGGCGCTACATAAATTATTCGCGTTAATAATAATAACGGAGATTGCTGATAATAAAGAATAATGATAAATACATTTTTCAAAATTCTAATTCTAATTTTTCCAAAGCGTTTCGTACAATGAAGTTCATTTTAAGCTCCATGTTGCTAATTTTCCAAAACCAGTTTTATTTTAAAATCCCGAGCCGCCTTTTGCAGTGAAGGAGTTCGGTGTTATTTTCCGCAGAAAGTAAAATAGGTTAAAAAGGAACAATGTTCGGTGTGAAAGCATTCAGTGGTGGAAATAAAAGGGAAGTGCCCGGGGGGCTCCCGGGGCACCGCGGACCCTCCGCCCCCTCCCCCCACCCCCTCCACGCGCCACAGCCCGCGCCACCCGGTGTGGGAACACCACGCGAGGTGTTTTCCTCGTGTAAGCCCGTCTCCCCTGTCCCGGGATAAGCATATATTCTAATAACTTTTTATACGACTTGCACTACGACTTTTCAACCAAACGAACTTCTCCACATCAACGATCATTATGTTTTTAAAGTTTCCGCCCATATCATGAAACAGCCGAGATTTTGTTGGATAATTAATACAATGGATCGATGGCTAAACAACTCTATGTGGCATCTCCGTATCCCTGGTTTAGTTAGAAACAGATTGAAGATTTTTTTCATGTCTTCCTACTATTTGCGCATTCCATTTACTTCGCATATTGTGACCGATGTTCTTTCATTTTTGTCTAAGTATAAAGTAAATTTTTACGGATTTAGCTGGTGGAGGTTACCTCAAGGGAACTACATCGCCCCTGTAGTATTCAATTGTAAATAAATTTATAAAATGGTGTAAAATATTCTAAAATATTTTACCACTTATTCGAATATCAATATACTATATAATATCAAAAAATAATACCTGTCGAACTGAAAATTCAGTAGCAATGAATTATCGTAAGAATTTGTTAACTTTTTTTGAGACATTCACTCTTCTTGCATGTAGAAGATAAAATGTTATGAAAGTGAAATTGAACACGTTTAAGATGTATAGGTTGTGTTTAAATCTTGCAGTATTAAGAAAATATTTATAAATTAGTTAATGGTTTAAAATTAACTTTCTCGAAATAATGGTTGAATATTTCATCACTCCGTTCACAATTCAATGAAGAGTTTAATTTCAATTACTACGTCTAAAAACATTTTCTCTTCATATACGTATACTTGTATTACTCGTACACCTGAGTGATTTCGGATATGATTATTTTGGATGAGTATTCTTTTGCCGATTTCTTATTAATAGATCTATTTAAACCACAATGATAGACGTCTAAGTTGGTTCACTCCTGACGAAGGCGAGTTTTAGCATTGCCTCATGATAGCATTACTTACAAATTTCTACCTTTAAAAATAAAATTCTTATCTTTAATTTTTCTCCCGAGATGGGCGATACTCTCGGTACCAGGCGTGTACCGGGCGTTATACTCGGTGTTGAAACTGAGAGGAGCGAGTGTGCGGCCGGGTACGCTATGGGGATGGTGAAGCGGAACGGGACCTGCGGCAGAGCGCCACGAGGCGGCGAGGGGAGAGGTAATGAATCTTTATGGCCTGCGAAAACCTGCTTCAGTGAGTTTCCCTGCGTGCGGTGCCGTAGGTGGAAAGGGCAAGAGGAGGAATTAGCCCCTAATGGGAAATGAGAGCCCCCGGTAGCCAATGACTTGTTTGGATGCAGACTATAACTCGCGATCAAAACAGCTCTCCATTCCACACTAGCTACTCTCCTCTCTCTCTATATCAGAGTGGCGCACACAGTGCGATAGCTATCCGGTGTACCTACTCGTACCTACCCGTTACCGGCTACGTACAGTAGTTACCTTCTAATAAAACCTAAGTGTCTATTCCTTCCCAACTGTTATTACTGTTTGGAAGAAGGCGAGATAAATTATCGGTGCGGATACTAGTTTATCTAGTGGAAGTGCTTCCAGTCAATTCTAACAATCAACGGACACACGTAAAGTGACAGCATTTATCCTTACTTATATTACACAACACTCATATATGTATTGTATTATAATATATACATTACTACACTAATACTATATGCATACAAGGACATACACACATTTCATTGAAATGTCTTATTTCGGAAAACATAAACGTTCAACTCTATAGAACATAAATAACAACGATAGTTGTTAGAGTAAAAATGTGATTATTGGAATATAAAAAGCGATTACTGGTAATCGTATTTTATAAAGATGCATCGTAGTGCTGGAGATAATTTTCTATTTCTTCAATTTATACACTATACATATATACATTCCGATTAAACACGACACATATATTATGTTATATTGCTCTCTCTTTATCTACACAACACACACTAAAAATCGCCTAAGATTTCAGGATCAGCTCGGAGATGGACATCATCTTATGTGATTGTTTAATTACCCGATAATTGTATAAATTATTAAAATCTCTATCACTGTACTCATTGCATGGTGTTGCCCTTTTACATACACATACATTGGCATGCTTCTTTCTCATCATCATCATACACACGACAGTGGGCCATGGCTGAATTTAGGATTCTTCCCTACTCCAAACTGTCAACTCATTTCGTCTCATTCGACCTAGCGCCGCAGCATCCTTGTTAACCATCCATCCTCCGTTGATTTCTGACACTTCTGCATCCTTTCGGCAGAGCGGTAGACAATTTTTTTAACGTACTTATCATTTATTCTCACTATTCGATCCGTCCATCTTAGACGCGCTATGTCAATGCACTTTATAATGTAGGGCTACCATAAATGGTATACAGTCAACGACCCGCTTCACTCACTGGTCGATATATTCAACGAAGAAATTTTACCTCAAAAGCTGCGATTTTCCTTTTGTTTGCCCTCGAGGGAAGAAGACATACTTCAATTTTGTCTTAATAAGTGTCTTATGGTAAAGCAGAGTAGTAAATAGTTTTGATGAAAATTGTTTCGGGAGGACAAAATAACAACGTTTTGCCATCATAATACGTTTCTGTACTTCTTCGATTGTATCATCATCGGTAGTAATAATTGAGCTTAGGTGAACGAACAAATTAACAACTTCAAATATCAACAAATTAACAACTTCAAATATAACAACTTCAGATATCCTCCCACAGAAAATTCCTGAGCGATAGTGTCAGAGCTGATAGTTGCGGGTTCGTTTGTAGTATATCCCATTATTTCTGCATTCTCTTTAAAAGTTTTAAATTATTTATGTATTTATATATTTATATTTGGAAAACTCACAGCTAACAGAATAAGTGCTAATAGCATAAAACAATATTAAAAGCTCAGGAGTGTCATTGACAAATTTCCGCATATAGTGTTATGAAACAAATAAAATAAAGTAAGAAAAGAATAAACCAAGTGAATAGTTTAAAGTAAAAATAGTAAGTTGAGGTAAAAAACAATATGTAAAAGCTAAAACCAAAATAGACCATAGGAAGTAAAATGTACAATTCAAATTAGTCAAATGTAACAAGCGAGATGTAAAAAGTAAAAGAAAAACGTCAATGGTAAAAAGCATTAATACAGTAAAAATTTGAATTGCGAAGGATTTAAATTCACAAATGTATTTAATTGTTATGAGTTTATTGTGATTAAGCAGTTTCTGTCAGTTAATTCCAGATTATCTTTTCCTTACTGTCGGATGTCGGATGTCGGATGTCGGATAATATGATATCTTTGAATCATCACTTTAACTACTAAACTTCTTGACGGTCTGTTATTATAAAAAACTCTCAAACATAACTGATACGAGTACAGTACAACAAATCCACATTCATACTGTTAGTTATTCTACTACGAACGTTGTAAAGTTATATCATTTTATACTCGTATTGTGCCGTATTGTAGAATACTAAGTTCAGAGTAATTGTTTGACTTGGAAATATTCTCAACCAATTGAAACTCAATTCGAGCCGTGTTGCTGCCGCACTCCTACAAAAGGGTGAAGATTTCCACAACCTACGATACAGACCTCCTCCTACCGATTCTCTCTCCATTGTCGGCCGCCGGCCGGGGAAGACGGGCCGGGGAGGCCGTCTGCTGCTGTAGATAATTCCGAGAACTTCTCGGAGAGAGAACTCGGCGCAGGACCTTCCTCGGAACCGTATTGAACAAAGTATTGTTAATACGAACTCTTTAGCACCTTGCAATATTTAAACTTTGTCTTATAATCATTGTAATAAGCATACTACACTCGTTGTCGGTGACGCTGCAAAAAGAGAAGCCGAAATTCGCAAAGGTTTTATTCAAAGACAAAAATCGTCAAAGTAAAATTAAAGAGTTCGAGCGTTTTTAGTTAATCATTTATTGACATTGAGAATTTTTTAAATTTACATTGGCTGTTAATAATTTTGAAATTACGAGGGATTTATGAATGTAAGCTTCCTTTGCAGGATTAAAATGATGTAATAAATTCAAAGAAATAGTTTAAACTGCGACGAAAATAATGAGTTTCTGTCTTTTAAAAATGTTTTAATTATGAGCAAACACGAGATTGACATTATCGAATACTCGAGATAGTCGAGCAGCACGATAAACATAAATTTGAGTTAATAAAAAGTAACCGACATCCGATAAAATTTTTAATAATAAAGAGGCAATGTTTATTAGGGCGCCAAGTCACCGGAAGAAACAATTAGCCGTTTTTAATACCCCCGTTCGGCTATTGGAACTCACTACGGGTGGGCGATGGCGCTAGCGCTGTCTGAGATATTACTCGGCGGAGCTTACTCCCGCTCGTGTACCTGTGCCGGTGCCGATGCCCGTACCGGTGTATCCGCATCCGCACCTACACCAGACGGGTGCCGGTGTTCCGCGCCTCTGCGGGTTACTACTGCGGGCTACAGCGCGGCGGGCCGACGGGCCGACGGGGTGAGAGGGAGAAGCGATGCGATGCGATTGCTTTCCAGGAAGATTTGTGAAACAAAACGCAGAGTAATTCACGGAAATTGGCGCTTCCCATCCTCCCCTTCGCCCGGTCCCGACACACACAGTGTGATTCATGACTCCCTAATACCTGGCCGCGCCCCCGCCCGAGCGGGAGCCGAGCCCGAGCGGGCCGCCCCGCACCGGGCGAGGAGAGAAAGGCGATACCGGTATTTAAACCCTCGCACGTGAGAGATTATTATTGCAAGCTTAAATAAGCGTTTAACTCGATTACCGGTTATTAGTATCAACATGCATATTGGTATTGGCAAACTTGTCGATCACATTACAGTCTACGTTCCATTCGGTAAACTGACGGAAAACTATTTCAAACAACGTTAAACGATTCCTCAACGTTGTCGAGTTATAAGATGGTATTTTTTTAGATTTAGGCATTCCCGGCTCTCCAAGTTATTGTCTATTCATAATGTCTAACTGTGTTCTGATTTCGAAAGATGACAAATCAGTTGTGAAATTATGAATATAATGTTAATACTTTTGTAGCTTTATCGGTTAAAGAAATGATAGATTAAAGTAAATAGAGGTTCGAGCATCGGCTCGAGCATCGGATCGAGTTCGAGCGTCGGCATTACGGAGTGGTTTAGTATTGCGAAAGGTGTGAAACAAGGATGCGTAATGACTCCGTGGTTGTTCAACCTATATATTGACAATTGCATGAAAGAGTTGAAGACTATATACGAAGGAAAGTGTGCTGTTTATTGTATGCAGACAATGCAGTGATAGTGGCAGATAATGAAAGCGATTTACAAGCATTGATAACCAAGGTATATGAGGTGTGCAAGGATAG
>JAPMAF010000319.1:0-15581 GCA_026537445.1 Silvatares holzenthali | reverse complement strand
ATAGGTAATTGTATCTGTATTAATTATGATGCCTCATATTTTTCTAAAAGAAATAATTTAATGTTATATTATAAGTGTTCTATAATATAATAGAAACTATTTGTACCATTTTGACAAGGTAAACTCCCACATGGACCCGGTTGATTGAGTACTACGGGGCACTTTCTCGCCACATTTGCAAGGCGCACAAGACTGATGGCACCTGCTGCTCCACCTTGCTGTAATGGAACTAATTCATCGGATATTTGTACATCACCAAGGCAGCCCACGAAGCCTCGGTAGAACACTTCTAAACCTAAAAAGAAAAATTTAATATAATAATTAAGCAAAAGTTCATTTGCCTTCCAAAATATACAACTGTAGAATTAGCACTGTTTTGTAATCTTATTTTATTATTAAAAATAATTTTTGAAACATAACTAGAATTTACAACTTTAATTATGTCATACATCAGATAGGAAAATAATTAATATGAAGTAATAAATAACTATATCACACCGTCGATGAGTTGACACTTGATAGAGGAAAAGTTTATTGGCGTAAAACTGACCTAAAATATTAGGATTTTGGTGAACTTCCGCTCCAATAAACAGGTCATCAGAATACAGGTTTAATATCCCATTGGCTCCTGGTGCAGAACCATGAGCAACGTGCCTTCCATCAACAGTTAGCTTCGCACTGGCGCCATCTCGTTGAAGCCTTATTTCGTGCCAACGACCATCGGATACCCGAGCAGATGCAACACGAACGACACCTTCTCCTGAACCGAGTTCTAATCGGTATTGAACAATGCCATTCAAAATCTAAAAATAATGTTGGATAAGAGGATTAAAATGTCAACATATATCATAAAACTTTACTTATTGACTGAAAACAAAATATGACTTACTTCTAAAATACTGTAATCAATTTTTCCAGCCGCATACATTAGATTTCCTGATGGATTAAGTGTACGTATCCTCATGGTTAGAGTCAACTGGTCTTCTAATATCTTCTTTCCATTGATATATTCTTTATTAACTTTATATTGTGCATATCCCTTTCCATCGAAGTACACAGGATTCATGGAGCGGAAACAATTTTCTCCATGACACTTTGTCGATGACATCTCCACTTCACACTTTCCCTCTCCTTTACCTTCCACACACTGGCAACTGTAACCTTGTGCAGTCTGATCAGGGAAACATCTTTTGTGCTCAGGACATGGCTTACGGGCACATTCATTGACAACTGTTTCACACCTTTCTCCTCCATAACCATCTTGGCATAAGCATTCCAGTTTGTGCTGGTGATAAGGACTCACCAAACTTGTTACGTCAGCAGAAATTGCCACTAATTTATGTATATCCAGTATAATTCGATCTTGACAATCACCATAAGCACAATAATGAGAACTACATTTGATTCTCACAATTCTTTCCACCACTAGTTTAGTAGATTCCTCCAACTCTTGAAGATTGGTATTTAAAGCTTTGCGAACGGTATCTGATGAATAGTATGCTGGAGAATTCGAAGGAGTCAATTTTTTCACAGCGAAGAGAACATCCAAATCATGAGCTATAACTTGTCTTCTAAATCGAGGAGATTTATACAGTTGATAAAGAGAGATATTGCTTGCAAATGTTACTGATCTTTTATCCTTATGGTTGATCATATTAATATCATCAGAAGATGGCTGTACACTGATAATAATAATATCTTTCAAACGACAGTTCAATGCATTGCGTACAGCTCTAATGAAACCTTTCCTGTGGCTTAATACAAAATCTCTAGGAGCAATTTCTCTGAATCTTATGACAACTGAATTTTTTAACATTTCTTCAGATATCAACTCAACATTAACCTTAACAATAGAATGAGCTGAAAATTTTCCATCACTAACTGAAACATTTATTCTGTAATCTCCAATATCAAGTCTGGGAAGGGCTTCTAAGGTACCGTCACTCTCATTAATGCGGAATAAATTAGGAGTTGGATATGGGACACCACTCGTAGGAGAAAGAGAATATGTCAATGTGTCATAAGGGTCTTGATCGGAAGCGAAGACTTTCCCTATAATACCCCCAGTATACTCATCCATATATGAATTGATGTTAATATCCAATGGAGTTATTACTGGCGGATACTGAGATTCTTCAATAATTTTAATCACTACCCAAGTATCTGAAAACAGGGGAGGAGTTCCATTGTCAAACACACGAACTTGCAGTACGTAATGGTCTTTAATTTTATGGTTGAATCTTGTTGCGGTTCTGAGGAAGCCATCTTGTTCTAATCGGAAGGCAGCTGCTTCATTTCCACTAATAAAATCAAATGTGTACGGTGCAGCATTAGGGTGAGTATCAGCATCGTGTACTATGAATTTTAATATCATGTGACCGAGCGGTTTATCTTCCTGGACCACAGCAGAATAATTGAACTGAGCAAATAATGGAGGATTGTCGTTGGCATCTGATATTTCAATGTTAACCATGACGAAACTAGACATTATAGGAATACCATTATCCTTGGCGTGTATTTCCAACACATAGCTCGATTGGGACTCTCTGTCTAACTGTGAAGCAACAGATATGTAACCAGAATCGGCATCTATTGAAAATTGGTTATTACGATCCCCTCTTTCAATGGAATAAGATACTTCCCCATTTGCTCCACTATCAATGTCGTTAGCTGTTACTTGAAGAATCCTACCGAATACTTCAGCATCCTCCCTTATCCGAGTGTTATAAGAAGTCTGGGTGAAGATCGGAGCATTATCATTACTATCTGTAATAGATATATTTACTGTAGCAAGATTACTCAGAGGTGGAATCCCTCCATCTTTAGCCTGTATAGTAAGAATGTATTCTTTCGCTCGTTCATAATCTAAGAGTTCTGCTATTGAAATCACACCAGCTTTTATATCTATAGAAAACTTCTTATGCTCATTCCCTCCCACTATGGAATATGATATTTCAGCATTAACGCCGATGTCTTTAGAAGTGGCTAAAACTCTTACAATCTCGGTTCCTACTGAGTCAATCTCAGGAATGGTGGCGTAATAACACTTAATGGCAAATTCGGGTGGATTGTCATTTATATCAGAAACTGTGAGTTCAACGGTAGCTTGACTGTATCGAGATGGGCTTCCTGAATCAATTGCACGAACTTCTAAAGTATAAGAACTCTTTGTTTCTCTATCCAATGGAGCTGCCACAGTCACTATTCCGCTATCTGCGGTAATCAAGAAGTGTCCATTCAAATTATCCACTAAAGAATATCTCACTTTGCGATTCATTCCCAAGTCCTGATCAGTTGCATGAACTTTGGTAGCAAGAGTACCAACTTCAACATCTTCAGGTAGAGTCACACTATATTGACTCATTGAGAATTGTGGAGCATTATCGTTAATGTCAGATAAGATTATTTCTACTTCGGAGGAACATTCCCAAAGAGATTTCTCTTTATCTTGAACATGAGCCATCAGTTGGTACTTCCAATATTGCTCTCGGTCTAGAGGGGCTGCACTCTTAACTTCTCCAGATTGTTTATCTATAATAAAATGCTCAGCATTTTCTCCTGAGAGGAAATATCTCAATTTAGCATTTTGTTCCTGATCAGCATCACTAGCTTCAATTGTTAATATATATGATCCAACAGAGATGCCTTCAGATACTGTTTCTCTGTAGCGGTGACATAAGCAGTATGGTGGATTATCTGTAAAATAAAAATAGCCAAATCATAGCAAAATGTTACTTATGCACTAAAAATTAAATGTGTATTGTGATATATCGAATGTATGATTTACCATTAGCATCTAATATTTCAATAGATAATGTAGTCAATGCAGTGTGCCTTCCGTCAGTTGTAATTATTTCCAGATTATAACGTGATATGGATTCTCGATCTAGTTGTTTAGCAATGTAAACTTCTCCAGTAGAACGAATTTGGAATTGACAGAGCGGATCTCCGGATGTTATATAATATTCCACAGGTGTGATTTCGGCATCTTCATCTGTTATTTCTAAGTGAACTACTACTGTACCTGTTGTCAAAAATAGCATTGATATTACATTTCAATTTGCCTACACTATAATAATTATACATAAATCATATGAGCATATTACACTTCTTTACCTGGATACGCATCTTCATTGACTGAAGCTTCATAATGAGATTTAGTAAAAACTGGAGGGCAATCATTATAATCTTTTAAACGTACAATCACAGTGGTGTTAGTAATATGTTTACGGTGTGCATTGTCCATAGCCAATACTTGGAACTTATAATCTGGGTACACTTCTCTGTCCAGTTCGAGTAAAGTTGTAATCCACCCTGTATAAGGATCAATAGCGAACACGTTGCCCATCTCTTCCATGTCTGGCCCCAGGGCATATCTAACTTCTCCATTGGATCCAGAATCCTTATCTTGTGCGGTTACTAAAATTCAGACAAATATTATCACTCATTTTAAGCCCGATATATACATTTTTATATAAAATTATTGTGTAAATAGAGATAATTTACCTTTCATAATGGATGTTCCTTGTTCAACATTTTCTGCGAGCGTAAGAACATATGGAGATGAATGAAAAATGGGAACATTGTCGTTTTCATCTCTAACATTCAAAGTGATTTCAGCGAGAGCAGATAGGGGAGGACTACTCTGTGTTTCTGCAATAATGCCGATCAAATGAGAGTCTTTAGTTTCTCTATCCAGATTTCCAGAGATAACGAGTTGACCTAATGAATCAATTTGAAATAAGGATTTGTCAAATAGCCCAGGCAGAATGCGAAATGTGGCAGATACTTCCGAAACCATCTTCAGTCGAGTAATAACAGTTCCTAAAAGAAAAATATTTATAAAATTAAATATTCTACATAATTCACATTCAATGTTGCAAAATAATCAACTAAAAAAAATAACCTGATGGAGAATTTTCAGGATAAAAGAAAATTTCATTATTTCTTTCAAAAATTGGAGCACGGTCTTCAGGTGACATGATGTAAACTTCTACCGAAACATCGGAATGCAAAGCGGGTTTTCCATAATCTGTAGCTCTAACCCAAAATTGAAAAACTTGTGATTCTGAAATCAGTTTGGGCAATGTCAATTAGTTAATCGTAAACAAAATCATTCAATACATATTATTACAAATGAAAAAATACACTACCTAGCGATTCCGCACTTCTAACTAATGTCAATGATCCAGTATTCATATTGATTCCAAATATGTCACTAATACCAATTTTCTTAGTTTCGTAAATTGAATATTGAATTTTTCCGTTTAAATCATCATCCGGATCGGTGGCCTTAATCTGGAATAAAGAAGGCAAATAATGAAACTTCTGTTCATTTACAAAAATATTGTGAATAACTTTGAAATGTTAAACCCTACTTTTAAAAATGACATAGCCACACTAAAATTAGAGTGTATAGCAGCTTTATACTCTTTTAAGAGAAAAATAGGAGCATTGTCATTTTCATCCGCAACTTTGACCCGAACAATAGTAAAAGATGGTCTTCCACCAGCATCTGAGGCCATTATGGGTATCTCATATTCCCTCGCAACTTCACGGTCCAATCTCACAAGAGTGCTCAACTCTCCCGTCTGACTATTAATTGTAAAGATATTCTTCAATGAGTTGGAAGGAATCGAATATGTTACTTCACCAAATTCACCTAAATCATCATCGATTGCTTTAACCTGAAATTTAACCAATCAATATTTAATATCATTTCATTGGTACAATACAAACAATTAAGATTTTTACCTTATTATTTACTTATCACATGGATGATTTATTAAGTGCTGTTTTCGAGAAAACATCACCTCAAGAGTGCTGATATCTTAATAAATAATTTATGTAGAAAAATAATATTTTCAAAATTATATAAATTACACAATAGTAATGCACAAGTGTATCATTAACATACCACTGTGATATGCAGGCCAGGCGGTTGATTTTCAACAGCAGTTACATCCTGTAATATGTGTGTAAACCTTGGTGCATGCCTGTTAGCCGGACTGAGTGACACCTTTATACGGCTAAATGTTGTGTAAACTCCATCAGACACGGAAACATTCAACGTTGTTAGAGATGAAGTTCCAAACTTTTGAATATTCAGTAAAGAAATGATACCTGAAATACATATTGTCACACATGCCAATAATCAGAAATTTTGATATCAAACATTTGATACAAAAATTTGATATTCATTTTGATATCAAAAATGATTCCTGTTTCAAAAAAGCTCATGTAAGAAACATTTAAAACAATGAAATCCTTAATTTTTGAATTCGATAACTTTAATTGCATCACAATAAATAACATTGGAAAATTACCATTAGTAGAATTGATAGAAAATGTTTGTTGAGAATTGCCACCAACAATAGAGTAGGAAAGATGGCCCAAGTCTATGGGGTCAGGATCACTAGCAGCCACTCTGGTAACGAATTGCCCACGGACGGCATGTTCAGATATCACGCAACTGTACAGAGGATGCTCCACCAGTGGTGGATTGTCATTCATGTCCAAAACTGGGAAATCGATAAACATAACACAAGTTTAGTCAAATTCTATATCTAATCTAATAAAACATTATATATAATTAACCAAATAATTATATGTGTACATAATAACTTTATGTTTTTAACAAATGAAGAGTATGAAACTGAATATGCACTTCAAACTGTAATCGTTTGTATTTTTTAAACTATTCATATAATTTACAACAACTGTATAAAATACATTTTGCTAGTTCTTTATATAAAAAAAATAAACTTATTTACATACCTGTCACCCAAATGTGAGCAGTACTGGATAAAGTGGGTATTCCCTTATCAGTAGCAATCACAGTAAAATGATGAGAGCTCAATGTCTCTCTGTCGAGAGATTGTTTTAAATAAATACTGCCATCTGATTCTACATGGAAATACAAACTAGCATTGCTGTTTTGTGAGATGGAGTACGATATTTCTTTGTTAATGCCTGAAAACATTTGTAATTGATTATTTAAACATACAAGTATACATTTAAACAGTAAATTGAAAATATTACAATGTGATGATTTACCTGTATCATTATCGTGTGCGTCGAGTTTCATGAGTAGAGTTCCAAAAGGCACCGCTTCAGATATGTTGACATGATAGCTGTCCTGTGAGAACTCTGGCGGACAATCATTGACGTCTTCAACAACTACTGAGACGGCCACCTCGGCAAAAACCCCTGTCACGCTGTCTGTGGCTCGAACCTTCACTTGATGATTCTTCTGCTGCTCATAGTCCAATTCCTCAGCTGCATACAGCATGCCTGCCCATTCAAACTCCAAGCGTAAAGCCAAATTTGCAAATGTACATGATTAGCCCTTTCCAATAATGATTATAATAATATATTAATGTGATTCATACAAAATGATATGGACAATAAAGAAGATTTAATCTTCACAACATTTTATTCGCAAAAATTCTTTTTAAATGAACCAAAAATGTTTGAGATTTTATGAATAATTTAAATGCCAAAGAGCAAATGGAATGACCCCATCAAGCACCTAGCTAACAAAACTTCTTTATGTATTCCATGATCACATAAATTAATTCAACATGACGTCAATACTGGAGCTATTCAAAATACAGAGCTACATATGTAGCCGGCTTAGATTATGTAACTATTGTTTGGAAATACGCATGATTTAAAATTAACATTCACATTATTTCATTAATTGTGATAATTATGTTGGCATGCAAAATGACATTAGTTGAATTATTAGGAAAATGAGTGAAAACAGGGATTAAATTAGTAAACAAAATTGAAAGCAATGAGGTTTGGCTTAAGAATATTAGTGTCGAGCTATAATCGTCATCCAATGTCTGGGTGTTTAATAAATTCAAACGTTCATAAGTATTAAACATCCTCAATGGTCTAGTCTCCGACATCTCCGAGTGGACCGAACATACCACTATGTTGTGCAATAAAGCTTATAAGCGAAGAAGTGTTCATTTAATAATAATTAAATCCCTGTTTAAGAAAAATCCATCCACATGAAATAACAAAAACGAATTAAGACAAAATAAATGGAACAAAACAAATGCAGGAAAAGGCCGTCGTCAAATAAATGGGCAGTTTAGGCAGAAAAAGCGAAAGTGTGTTGCGCCATATATTACAGTGAATGACAGCACAAAGAATAAATGGATCGGTCACATCACACAAGATGAACATGAATATACTCTGACAATACCATATATAATACTCACAAGGACCATTGAAACTGTCGGGCGCTGTGGAAAGAGGGAGATAAACATATATTTAATCCAATCTTTGTCTCACTCACATTAAGCTAAACTTATAATATAAAAGTGATTCAACGAATTACAGTGTGATTATTTTCACCCTTGGATTTTTGACACGGAATCCCAATACTATTGTCATAACACCATTCGAAAAGAATTATCATCGACAAAGAAAGGAATCGAAAATCCAAAAGCGACAGCACAGTCATGCAGTTAAATATTGAGTTACTCATACTACACCGAACATGTATTAACTTTGTTAAACAAGCTTTAACAAAGGTGTATAGAAAAATAAACAAGAAAACCACAGCCTATATTGTGAAAACCCACACCAAGTGACAAATGTTCAATTTTATTAAATTTCATCTCAACAAATATAGGTGGATTTCAAAACCCAATATAACCTGTTTCTCTTATGTTAGAAAAAAATGAAAATACAAAGAAAGCCTATTAGTTATTAAAATAATGTTAAGATATAACCTAACATTTTAAATCAAAACTGATAAAACACAGTTCATAAAGCATCAAGTATGTTTGTTCGAAAACATGAAATTAGCATTGCTCTACTTTAGAATAAAACTAACGTAATAACACAGAGAAAAAAGTACAACATCGTTTTTTTATAAAATTGTTTGAAATTTCATCAAATGGAATAGAGTGTTAAATACCAGTGTTGAAATCCAAAGCAAATTCTTCAAGATCATTGCCATCCACAATAGTGTAAATCAGTTTTCTGCCAAGAGGTGATGATGCCTGCAGAGGAACACCTAAGGGGCTCTGTAGCTCCACATTCTCCAAAACACTCATAGAATAGAACTGTTTATCGAAGACTGGCATGGACCTATCCACAACCTTTACATTCACAATGGCTTCACTATAGCAAGGGGTAGGTCCTGTAAAAAACAATACATAAATATAAATAAAATACATTTGTGTTAAAATGCACAAACTTCACAAAAATTAACCAACCTCCATCATAAGCTCCAATAACCAATTGGTATTCCTTATTATGTCCCTCCAAATTTTGCTTCAAGGAAATTTCTCCAGTTTTACGGCAAACTTTGAATAATTCTCCATGACCCCTCTTCATTTCGTATCTCACTTCACCATTTTCCATGCTGTCCATGTCAATAGCGTGAACTTTAGTAATTACTTGCCCTTTTTCATCATCTACTGATACAACAGCATAATAAGGAAGGTTTACAAACATCGGGCAGTAGTCATTGATGTCCAATATAGTAACATTCACCACCACGTGAGCAACTCTGGGATATTCTCTTTCCCTGTCATAAGAAATAGCCGAGCTCTTCGCCTCCACTATAAGTAAATAAGTATCCTTCTCTTCCCTGTCAAATTTGACACCTGTTGTCTGTATTGCTCCTGAAGTCAGACCGATCGTAAATAAATCTGTCGGGTTGAGTATTTTAAATTCTACATGTTCATTGAGGTTATTTCCGAGTACATTTACCACAGCAATAGTTACAATTTTTGTAGAATTCTCTGTGACACTTCCTTCATAATGAGATTTTTGGAATACCAATCCTGAGCTTTCTGATTTTTCCACATGGATATTAACTTGTGCGGTGCTTGTAAACTTCCCATCTGTAACTCTAACGCGTAGTCTGTGAAAATGTTGCAACTTATCAGGGTACAATATAGTCACAACTCCCTTAATTGTGTCAATTGCAAATATATTAGCATTGTCACCATCCAGAATATCATATTTCAATGGATCGCTTAGGAGTGTGTCTGGGTCTGAAGCGCTGATCGTTACAATTGCGACATTCTTATATGTCGGCAATAAAAGAGTCACATTGTATTCATTCTCATCGAACCTGGGTGGGCAGTCATTTACATCCAAAACATTGATTTGAACTTCAGCTGCAGTTTCTGATGACAGGCGAGGTTTACCAAGATCAACAACCTTCAAATGATAAAAGATTAGATAAAATATCCAATCAAACATTTAAAACAATTAAACAAATTTACAAAATTCTTACCATAACATGAAAGGTGAAAAATGGCACAGTCTCATGGTCTAGTTCACGTATAGTTTTAACTGCACCAGTCGTTGGGTCAATTGTAAAATACTCTCTTGCTAACGGTTCAACAATGTCATAGTTCCGTAAAGCATTTGTTTCAGCATCTAAATCTTCAGTAGATATCACAAGAGGAGCACTATCATTTGATAAAACAAGAGAGGAAATAGGTGCAGATTCAAGTAAACTTCCATAATACATATTAGATAAAAATCGAGGAGCATTATCATTTTTATCTAAAATGTGAATAACTACTGAACATTTAGCACTTGCAGAAGCCTGAAAGGAAAAACATAAGTTCAAAATTATAATTCTGAGGAAATTAACGATAATAAAAAGTAAAGATCAAAACAAAAAAAATCACCATATTAGTTGCAGAAATAGTCAAGTTGTACAATTTAGTCTTTTCATAATCTAAAGGATATTTAGTAGTAATAACTCCTGTCGAAGGATTAATATCAAATACATTAGAGTCATCTCCTCCAATTATCTCAAACAATAGAGATGATGTACTCCTGGCTTCTAAATGCTCAACAAATGTTCCAGATGGTTCATTTTCAAATATTTCAGCTACAAGTTCTTCCTTCAGGAATCTGAAAATAAACACTGTCATAGCATTCCCAAGACTTACATATATGATAATAAAAAGGAAATGAAATAAATACTTAAAGTTAATAAAAAAAGATTCATATAATAGTACCTTGGACTAGCATTGTCTGCCATTGTGATCATTATATGAACTGGAATAGATGTTGATGACGGATGAGGTCCAGGGTTAGAAGCTTTAACTTGAAGCATATATTCTGATGCACTATTTAAATTCAATTCCCTAGAAACGGTTACGTCTCCCATTTCTGGATCAATGGAAAACATGCTACCAATATTCCCTATAAATTAACAATTTAAGATTTAAAATAAATTTAAGTGTATAACACTATGATGAACACTTAAAGTGTAATACAAAACTTACCACTTGTAATAGAATAATAAATAATGGCATTTTCTCCCCTATCCTTATCACTAGCCAAGACTTTTACGACAGAAGTACCGACCGGTGATGTCTCATACACTTTTCCTTCAGCAATCTTATCACTAAATTCTGGAGGGTGATCATTATGATCAACAATATGAATCAAAACCCTAGCATAACTTCGTTTTGATTTTAGAGCTTGATCACGTACCATAACGGTTAACAAATGCTCCTCCAATACTTCCCTAAAAACATTAAAACATATATTTAAAAAAAAATAATGAAAATATTATAATAATATTATGAATAAAAGAAAAAACCTGTCTAGTTGTTCTCTCACGGTAATGTAACCAGACAAGGAATCGACTTTGAAAATTTGTGTTGATATGTTATTTCTTGCATTCAAGAGGCTGTACAAAAGATTGTCACGACCGTGTGCGATAAGCCCCAGTATTGGTTCACCTCCAGAGTAATTTTCTGATACATTGACAGTATATAAATCTTGACTGAATACTGGACCTTGTTCGTTCACATCATTTATGACAACGATGTTTAGCTACAATGAGAAATAATATTAGTTAATTTAGGAACTAGAGGTTCGCAGACATAATATATACAAAAGTAATACTGAAAATTTACGGAACTAGCCACTTGCTTAAACAATATTTAAAAAGAAATTATAATATATAAAATTGTAACTCATTGTCAAAGTTTGTTACATTTAGTTTTACGAATTACAATGGATTTAACTCATTAAACATTTTCTACGATTTTAAATGTGCAGCTCAGCAGAGCACCATTTAGCTTCAAACATATTTGGCGATTAAGCATCTAGCAAGATGCCAATTTATAGTTAGTTTGCAGAATTCAAGATGTCAATCTCTGTGACGAGTTTTGTGAATTTCACTCATCCATCACTGTCAAAAAAAATTGATATTGTGCATCATGGTGGACCACACGCAATTTGAAAGGCTCAATAGATAAAATGTGTCACTTGGTGCAATTCCAAGATTACCAGATTCAGTAAAAAGGGGTAAAATATGGTATGAAACATAATTACAGGAGGCGAAACATAGATTTACATCTATGGTTCGGAACCACAGCAACAATTGACAATTTAGGTCTTTGAAGATGAGTCGAACTCCACCAACGTGACTACCCTACCAAAAACGACACCTCAGTGAAAAAACGAATGACTGTTAGATGAAACAAACCCAATTCCGCAGCAAAAGTTTCATTTTTAAACATTATAATTACTTTATAAATATTGTTTAAGTAAGTGGCAAGCCCCGGAAATTTTAAATGTGGCCCTTGTATTGCATTCTGAGAAGTGACATACTTGTGTATAAACTTTGAGCACACCATCTGTGACACTTATATTAAGTGTGTAATTGCTTTTAGTTTCCCACATCAACTGTTTTGCTAGCAGTATATTTCCATTTTCCCTTCCAATAAAAAAGTCGTTTCGTTCATCGCCATCTAAAGCAAAACATTAAAAACATTATTTAAATAGTTCAGGTCTAAAGAAATCAAATATTCATTAGTTAGTTGAATGTGATTCCCACTAAACAATATCATGGATTTTATATAAAAAAAGGTCTTAATCTTACCGACAATGTCATACCACAAGGTATCATTATCCTCGTCCATTGCTTGAATCAGCGATACTAGGAAGCCTACATTATCTGACTCTGTAACCTTGATGGTATTAGAAAAACCCTTCACTGTAGGAGGATGCAATGATTCCTCTGGGACAGCCACTACCTCCACACTAACTCTGGCAGTCTGGGCTTTCGGAGGAATGCCATTGTCAAGTGCTCGAATCTATAATGAGGATATGAAATCTTTTATATATTGAATTTTAACAGAATACTTTGTGGCGATTCATTTAAAAAATAAAAATTTTATTTTCTTTATCTAATATCACTTATTTAAATAATTTAAAGCATTACGAGCCATAATGGCTCATTATCGAGATGGATGAGCCGCAAAGGGTTAAAAAAAGCATTGTTCTAAAGTATATTTAATATTATGTTTTCATTGCTTTATATTGATACTTTCTAAACCCTGTCTGGGCTTATGAAGGAATAATATAAATCAATGATAATATTATAATATTCAATATATCTCAAAGTAATCTTTACTTCTGGGTTTCTATGGAAGGCACACCACTGTACAAGGTCGGTCCGATAAGTACTTAGCCTCACCACTCGATGGCGCCATTATCGCAAGAAAAATTTACTATCGTGTGGTACATTCTAGTAGGCGGCTACTGTTGATATTTCAGTCGAATCGGACTCATAGTTTTGTTTTGAGTGCATGTGGAAGCAAGAGTGTCCATGGATTTTAGAAAAATGGACAAAAAGCAATATTGGTTGGTGATTAGATTCTTGTATTTGGGAGGGAAATCGCGCAGCGAAATCAAAGAGTGCTTGGATGCTGTGTACGGTGACTCTTCTCTTCCGATGGTGACCGTCAAAGATTGGTTTAACGAGTTTCAACGTGGTCACACGTCGGATTTTGATGAGCCACGCCCAGGTGCCTCGAAAACAGCTACCACGGAGGATAACGTGATAAAAATCCATGATCTTGAATTGAATGTGCCCAAGATAGCTGAGACAGTAGGCACCTGAAAAGACTGCGTGGGTTATATCCTGCATGAAATATTGGGCATGAGAAAGCTGTCAACAAGCTCAACTATGAGACCGCTTCAGAGCAGTGTTCGATGCTGCTTAAGTGCAACCTGAAGGAGTTTCTGCATCGTTTCGTGACCGAAAACGAAATATGGATCCACTGGTATACACCAGAGATCAAGGAACAGACGAAACAGTTTTCACCTGGCAAACGTGCTCCGAAAAAGGCGAAGACTGTTTTATCAGCCAGAAAAGTGATGGCCACCGTTTTCTGGGATTCACTAGGTGTGATCTACATCGACTACCTGGAGAAGGGCAAAACAGTCACAGAGCTGTACTATGCCAAATTAATGGGTTGATTCGATGCCGAATCGCAGAAAAAACGGCTCTATTCGGTGAAGAAAAAAGTGCTCTTCCACCATGACAATGCGCCAGCTCACATCTCCGCCCTCACCATGGCCAAATTGGTCGAATCGGGCTACGAACTGCTGCGCCATCCATGGTAGTCTCCAGATTTGGCCCTGTGTGTCATCTTTTGTTTTCAAACTTGAAAAAGTCACTTGGGCAGAAATTTGAGTCGAATGAGGAGGTCATCGCCGCTACAGAGGCCTACTTTGCAGACATTGAGAAATTCTCAGACAGGTTAAAGAAGTTGGAGCATCAGTCTGTCAAATGTATCGAACTAATAGGATATTGGAAAATAAATCGCCACTTTTCCAAAATTTTCGTTTTTCTTTTATAGGCTAAGTACTTATCGGGCTGCCCTCGTTTGTGCGTATAACATACATTTGTCAGTTTACTAAAAATATCCGTATAAATTGTATTATAATTCAAATTCATATTAACTATACTTGAATTATGAACAAAAAAGAATAAAAATTAGGAAAAATATGAATTAAACACTTTTATTCACACACATTCAATTCGTAGAAGCTGCCAGGCTCCAGGTCTGCGTTGCATACTACCATACCGGTTCGGGGATTGATGTGGAATTTGGCTTTCCCTTTTCCAGATTTGATGCTGTATGTGATGTTTCCATTTTCTCCTTCGTCTTCGTCATATGCAATGACCTGAAATAAGACGAAAGGACATCATTTAATTCATTTGTTGTTTCTATTTTAAGCAGGGATAGACATCAATGCGCATGAAAAAATACACTAAGACAAAATATTGTGAATCTATTGTGTGCTGTAAATAAAGTGAACACACATATTTAAATACATGCATTATAGATATAGTTATTTACAAAATGAATATGTTGTTATATGAGATATTGTGATATTTGAATACCTATAGAAACAATAGTTTATCAAAATAACATACATGTATAAGGAAAGTATTCATACCTGAAACTAAAAAAAATCAATAGGAAACTGTAGAAAATATACAAAAATATTTAATATTTGAAAAAATGTTATAAAAATATATTTCTACCACTACAGCACTCCTTAAATATCCATTTCTTATAGGACAGAAAGTGTCATTAATGTATTGATCGTACAATTTGATATTGACTTTTTAACTATTGCATAATAATGCATAACTAATTCATGCAAAATATTGTTATTTGAATAACAGCATTGATGTAAATAATTTGTTAAAATGAAGGAATGTAATAATTTAATAGCAAAAATATGAAGAGAATATTTATGAAGCACAATTTTAATAT
>JAPMAF010000318.1:0-15582 GCA_026537445.1 Silvatares holzenthali | reverse complement strand
TATTTATGTATATATTATATTATTTCTTTGTGGAGAATAAATCTGTTGAGTGAGATTTCAATCTCTCCTCTCTGTGATTGGTATTATTTAAATAAATATATTTAACTTGATGATTTTATTTCAGCTGCCGAACAAACATCGGAACAATTATCGGAAGAGATTCAGAAATCCCATGTAGTTTGTGTGGTGTATGCGGTGGACGATGATGAGTCCCTTAACAAGGTCAGCTCCTATTGGCTGCCTCTCATACGAGAAGCATGTCCGGAGGAACAAAGGAAGCCGGTTGTCCTTGTGGGAAACAAAATCGATCTCGTTGAATATTCAACCATCCACGTAAGTATTAATTTGTAAAAAAGTTCAATTCGTAATAATTTTAAGATACCATTATTCATTTGAATTAGTAGAATATGTACAATTTTGTATTTATAATTTTAATGTTGACATTCATTATTAATATATATCTATATGTTTATGGCAACAATATGTTCAATTACATTTTTATTCCATTTATTAACAATTATATTAATTAACAACTTTATCAAGATCAATATATACTAAGATCATTTCTAAAATCTGGAATTTACAATTTGATTATATACTATATAGCGCTAAGAAGTAATGCTTTCTAACACAAACAAGAGTATTAGTTCTTAGCTTTATAATATATAACTAAATTTCAAATTGCAGTTTCCTCAATAATTTGTTTGATGCCAATTAAGATGACTTAAATACAGACTAGTATTTGAGTGTTTGCAATTATGAAGAATGCTAAAAAATATCAGTTCTTTCTTTAAAAAGAATGCTGAAATGTGTTTTAAATGTAAGGTATTCGGAGAATCTTCAGCATCTAGACAAATTGTAAACCATTCAAAATGAGACTTATAAAATATTTTATCTTTAATTAAATAAGTGCATACAGTTGAAATGAACATTATATCGAAAATATACAGTAAAATATTAAAACTCTGTAGACATTCAGATTCATGAAACATGACTAAATCTGTCTTTAGATGTATATAATTCTGTACAGTTCAACAGTTTATTTCAGGGTGATTCGCAATGTTCTTTATTTAACAATGTTTTATTCTAATTTTAATCTATTGTATGTAATAAATAATGATATTTTTTCAGTCTATTTTGGAAATATCTGAAGACTTTCCTGAAATAGACAGTTGTATAGAATGTTCTGCCAAAACTCTTAACAATATATCGGAAATGTTCTACTACGCACAAAAAGCTGTGCTTCACCCAACGTCACCTCTCTATGTCATGGAACAACAAGATGTGAGTATTAACTGTTTGACAATTAATAAACGGTGATATCTAATTGTCCCTTAACATACTACTTCTGTCAGATTAAGGACTGGCACACAAATAACAACTCCGATACTTTATTATGAAAATCAATTTTTCACCATGGCCTAATATAGCCTCTAACAACAACTGATTCTTACTGAAGCCTTAGTTTTTAGTTCCGTGTTATATATAATGAAAATGTGAACCAAAGATATATATGAGAACCAAAATAATTAAGATAAAAAAAAAAAGTGACAAAAAATAGATGGCAAGGATGTCTCTTTAATATCAATTAACAAATTCATTTAATATTCTTACCATGGTTAAAATAAGAGCATCGCAAAGTTACTGTGAGAGTAAGAAAAAGAAATGCGTCATGAGTAACTGAAATATGGAAATTAAAATCACAAAAATACTTATTGGTAATTAAGATAAAACACTGCCGTGAAATGTATTTCTGGGCTATATATCATTAGTCCTTACATCACATGATTATTTTGCAGAAACTAAATATGTATATTTTTTTAATTTCAGCTGACTGAAAATTGTAGGCGAGCTTTAACGAGAATTTTTAAAGTATGCGATATAGATGGCGATGGATTACTCAATGATTTTGAATTGAATCATTTTCAAAGGAGATGTTTCGATAGTCCTCTTCAACCGCAGGTATTGATAAAATTTTAATGTGATCACAATTGTTAAATGCTGAAGTCCTTTGAATTACAACATTATCTCACCAGGTATTGGATGAAGTAAAAACGGTCCTGGCCCAAAATGTACCTGACGGAATCGAAAGGGATTCTGTGACCTTAAAAGGCTTTCTCTATCTTCATTGCCTATTTATTCAAAGAGGACGAAATGAGACGACATGGACTGTACTTAGAAAATTTGGATATAATGAGAATCTTCAGATGTCCACGGAATACCTCTATCCTGTGTCAGTACACACTCTCGTTTCTTGATCATAAATGTAATATAATTGTAGTCGTGACAAATATATATATAACACTTCCATTTTCCACAACCAGGATCAAGATCCCTTCAGGCTGCTCCACAGAGCTGTCGCACAGGGGTCAACAGTTCCTCACCCAACTGTTTGAGAGATATGACAAAGATAGAGATTCGGCTCTCAACACTTCAGAACTAAGAAATGTCTTCTCCTGTTGTCCGCAAGTGCCGTGGCATCATTTAAGACAGACCGTGCCAACTAATGAAAAGGTAATTTTATTTATAACACATTAACATCAAAATTCCTCTTTAACCCTCAACATACATACTGATTGAAAGAGACAATGCAACTGTGTTAGTGAAATATATCCATACTAAAATATAATACAAAAAATATATTGTTTGATATAGTCAGATGTTTTCGGCAGCATCGATTTGATAAATAATCGAAATGTATTACACTATACAAGAATTGTAGTATTATTTTATTATTATTAATCGTTATGATTTCAATTGTGGTAATTAAAATATATTATTTATATAATTTATTTTAATTACCATATTTTATATAATATATTTTAATTACCATAATAAACACCAGCTACCAGAGCATTTTAATATTATAACGCACCTATGGATGCTTGTAAGAGAGGCATGTTATTTTGACTAGTTAACACGTTATTGAGTTATCAAATGAATATTTTGTTTTACACGTTTTTTTCAGGGTCACTTAACTCTACAGGGCTGGCTGTGCCGTTGGTCCCTCATGACGTTAACAGAGCTTCCTAAAACACTAGAATATTTGGCTTACCTCGGCTTCAACGTGCATGAAAATGAATCTCAAGCTGCAGCGATTCAAGGCAAGTTAAAAACAACTTGATTATTCATTCTCTTTACATGTTTCAAGAATATGTTTACCTTTCTAACATAATTATTATATAATATTTAGTCACTCGAGAGAAGAGGTTGGATTTAGCAAAGAAGCAATCGAGTCGCACTGTTTACCAATGCCATGTTATCGGACCGAGAAACTCTGGAAAAACTTCTCTCTGCAGGATGTTCATCGGAGCGGGAACCAAGGTAAGATGCACAAACTGTCTGCAGATTTATTTGAAATTCATTATTCATAATAGACTACCGAGCTACTTATTGCACTTATGTATCATTTTTATTTTTAGAAATCAAAGAGTCCCGCCGGAGATAGCGATAGTGATTCTATTCATGCGTGCATCAATACAGTGCAAGTCTATGCGCAGGAAAAATATTTGGTTCTCAAAGATATCGAAGTCAGCAGAGTGTCTGATCCCTTGCAACCTTCAGAGGTGAACTGTGATGTCGCTTGCTTAGTCTATGATACCACTCATGCCAAATCATTTGAATATCTCGCTAGAATATTCATTGTGAGTTGTAATATAACATTTAGTTTTACAATATTTTTATCTACATTATACTTATTTATATATCTTATTTGCAGAAATATTTTGCTGAAAGCAAAATCCCAGTATTAGTAGTAGGAACAAAATCGGATTTAGATCCTGTAAGGCAGGATTACTTATTGCAACCAGATGAATTTTGTTCCAAATACAAGATACTTCCACCACAAATGTTCACAATCAAAGATAAAAAGAAGGATATCTTTATTAAACTCGCAACAATGGCCGCATTCCCGTAAGTATCAGCGTTGCCTGTTTCCTATCATGTTTTCTGTCTAGTCGATCCATCCTTTGACCCAGCATCCGAGGGTGTCGATACTTTATTTTGAAACAGTTATATTTTATAGCACACTCGTATTCATGATACTTACATAAATATTTTTGTCAGTCGTTTCCAAGCTGCCTGGATATTGTTTTACAAGCACAGGTTCGTAGAAATTTGTCGTCGGACAATGTAAGTCATACATGTAACAGTATTAGTCAACTCAATTCCGATTGGATACTTTTTCCCACTTGTATTAAATGCTGCCATCACGCTTCGATGTTCTTATTTACATTATATTATATGTAGGGCAGGGCAAAGAATGAAAGGGAATGCCACTCGCATGAAATATTTATACACACATCTTTCATTTATGAACAACATGTAACACAGCCAGACATATGGTTTGCTGCGCACATTTGAAATACTTTGATAATAACTTTAAAAATATGTTTGAAGATAAAATAACAATTATTTTTGGTAGGATATCACCATAGTCAAGATATTTTAAATATCAATTTTGTTTACAGTCCACTACGCCGCTTGATTCACATGTTGTACCTCAGACCAATCGACACAGATTGGTTTTATACATACACAAGGTTATCTTGCCAGCCATAAATATATATTTAATTTTATGCTCATATTTGCTGTAATTGTTAATCGCATTGAACGCCTTTATCACACACTTCAAAGCCATTGAATATTTTAATGAAAATACGCATATTTAAATGCATTTAATTGACTTATAATACACATATTGGAATGAGTTTTCTTTTGCTATTTCGGCATTGTAACAATACATATTTTAGGATCTGAAAATCTTATTTAGATAGAAATATGCACATTTTTACTAGATTTTTTGTTTTACCGCATTTATTTTGCATTTTCTGTTTTATCCTTTGCATGATTTCACATTTCCTATGCATGTCTAGTTTAATTCATTTTTGATTTTGTTTTCTATCAAATAATATCAAAAATCTTAATGTAAGGTAGCATCTCAACGGATGAGGCAAAATTCTTTCCTTTGGGTGTCATTTTAAGGGAAAAATACTCCACACGCACACAGTCCACACGAGATTCTATGCTACATTATAAAATTAATTAAAATACTTGCATATATTTAAGCGCATATTAATAGCTGCCATAATGTTATGAAATATTTATAATAAATTTTTGGAAAACAAATGTTGAACTTGATGTTGATTTTTAGGCACCTGAAACAGTTTGGGCTGATCCCCGGTGACCGCACCACCTGGTGGAAGGCCGGAATAGGAATAGCGGCCGCCACCATCGTCGGCTTTTTCGTTGTCAAGATACTCAACACGTCAGATCGATAACTCTAAGCTGACGGGCATTTAACACTTCATACCAAATATACTATGAAACATTAGGGCCGGTGTCCTCGAGATGCATTTTGAGAGAAGAATCTACTTAATGTAACCATTTTATTGTTATATGTGAAGAGTAGCTACAATATGAATTTACATATTGGATATTTTAAAATTTGATGGCCCTACTTATAACTGCCTTTAATTATGATAATTTTAATGATGGAGAATGAGTCCTGTGTCAACAATTCTATGTCGTATATTGTTATTTTTTATAGCTTTTATTATATAATACAATAGATAGACAATGGGGAATAGAATATTAATACCCTAGTTGTTAATTGTAATCCCTTTTCTAGTAAATGTGACCGCCAGTAAAAACTCTTTAAAATGATATAAGAGTTGAAACTGTGAAATAGTATTTCGTATTCTGTATCGAATATTCTCAAATATTTTTTTCCTCTTCTCTAGTTTCGTTTGTATATGAAACTTAGTTAAATTGCCGAACAATTTATTTATGGAATATAAATAAGAAGTTAGAACAGGTCGTGTAGAACTTTGTCAATTGCATGGAGATAGTTGGTGTTTATTTCACTGCTTTTAGTACAAATTGTTTTTATTTTTCGAGACTATTGCAATCAATGCCCAAGATATTTATACAAATATATATCTACTATTTTACTTTTATTTAAACATTAATTTAAGCCGCAATAAATGTAAAATAATGTGCAAGTTGTTTCATTATATATAGCAATACAATAACATAAAGAAAACTGATATAGATGTGGCCTAACTCTGCCAATACTCCCAGTTTTCTATTGTTTTCACTGAATCCGCACCTCAACATTGCAAGTACTACTGACGCTCATCATCTGCTTGGAATTATTAAGAGAATGAGATGAAACAAAACATAATTCATTCGCTTTGTTTATTATTATTCACAGTATTTCTTTAAAGTTAGTCTAGGAACAATATTCATGGCTGTCAATTCTTGGAAGAGAAGTTTACAAGCGTATGGTATCTCAATAGTGCTCACAGAAGCCGAACTGCCGCAAGCGTGGCACCAACCATCATAGGCGAGTCGACCGCAAGCATTGCATATGTCTGTACTGAAGGCATCTGATGCTATCATAAGGCGCTCGATCAGAAGCATACTGGGAAGCGTAACATTTTTATCATACATATTTTTAAATGTGTTATATCAAATTCAACTAAAATGAATGCTCACCTAGCTCCATAGCCAATTAGACAATCTCTTTCCATCTCCCCGAGTCTCAATCCTCCTTCTCTGGATCGTCCTTCGGTAGGTTGTCTCGTGAGCACGGCCCGCGGTCCTCTGGCACGAGCATGCATCTTATCTTGCACCATGTGCTTCAACTTCTGGTAATAAATCTGTTTTGCGGACGAGTCCGATATTAATATCTCTGGGTAAATTAATTTGTTATGAAAAAATAAACGGGTTACGAAAAAGTCTTACAGGGCCTGAATAAATGTACGCTTCTAATGGTTCCCCAGTGATACCGGAATAGAATATATCTTTACCATTGTAATTGAATCCATGCTTTGCTAATTCGTCGCAGATGTCTGAAACTTTTGATCCTCCGAAAGCAGTTCCTAGACAAATAAAATATCAAATATTTCATTGCACAAATAAGTATTTCAAAAATATGATCTAATACAAATTTTAAAACCGTTTTACCATAATGAAATTTTCCTTCTAATAACCCTGCTTTGCCACCAATCAATTCTATTGTTTTTCCTACCGTCATTCTAGATGGAAATCCATGAGGATTCATGATCATATCAGGACAAATACCGTAATCATTGAATGGCATATCTTCTTGTTCAACTATAAGTCCCGTTACTCCTTTCTGTCCGTGCCTGGAACTGAATTTATCTCCGATCTCCGGCCGTCGGGTTTGTCTCAATAGAACCTTAATAAGAAACGCTTCCTCCGCATTCGATGAGACCATCACTTTTTCAATATACGCAGGCACGGGGCACTTATAAGAAACGGGAACATCCTTATAGTCCACTTGTTGCTGCTGTCCGGCAACTAAAGGGTTGAGTGTCAGTAATGGCATTTGTTTATTGATTAAAACTTGTCTGTTATCAACTGACTCCCCTGGAGCCGCGATTCCGTCCGCATCTAGTATATCGTGAGCCTTTATGACTTTATTCGTGGCCGCTTCTCTAGACGGACCGAGGATGCGGTCAGACGTTTGATTTGCGTAACGCTTCATTGTAGTTTTGACACTTTTATACACTAAACAACGACCATAGCCTCTATCGATTGAAGCTTTATTCAATATTAAGGCATCTTCTATATCGTAACCGCTGTAGCTCATTACTGCAATCGTAGCGTTCTGGCCAGCGGGGAGTTTATCAAAGTTAGTAAGTTCAATCGTTCTGGTCTTCACCATAGGACACTGTGGATATACTAAATTGTACATGAGAGTGTCTATTCTGTTTCTTTGATTATACCCGATAGTTCCTGAAAAATATAAAGATGTTAAAATAGAATGTGCCGAAATATATCATGTGCATCACAATATAAAAATTACCCATGGCTTGCTTGCCCATAGCACATTGGTAAGTATTCCTCGGACTCTGATTATTGTGAGGATACGGTACGAGGCCAGCGCAGACACCGAGTAAAGTAAATGGTTCAATCTCCAAATGAGTCGTCATGTGAGAGTCAATTTCATTCTCCCTGCAGGCAATAAAGCTATCGTTCTCCTCATTGACATCCAGATATTCGATTAGACCGTCATTCAGAAAATCTTGGAATTTCCTTATCCCTCTATCCAGTTCGGCGATGTGATGCTGTTCCACTAGAGGGATTCCGTTTTTCACAATAATGTAAGGTCGGCACAAACGACCTCCGTCACTACAAATATACACGGTCCTCTGATTGTGATTAGGATAAATAGACACGAAAGCTGAAATAACTCCCCGGCGGCGAAACATCCTAAATACTTCTATGAGCCGATTGTAGTTTCTAATGACACCTAAAATATTACCTGGAAAAAGAAAACTTTGTAAAATGTCATAAAATGCAATAATGCTTTAAGGTTGTAAATTTTGAAATGTAAACAATACCATTCAGAAAAACCAAATATACATCGGGATGGTTAATCTCTTCTCCCCCTAATAAACGTATATCTTCGACTCCCGCATTCCCCGCCAGCCTCGTGATCGGAAGTTGATTGCATTCTGTAGTGATATGCGTCATGAGAGCTAAATTCTTCACGAGCCCACAGGCCTCTCCTTCGGGAGTATCTGAAGGGCACAGCATGCCCCATTGAGATGGCTGCAGCGATCTGGGCCCCGAAACCTTACGAGTTTTTTCAAACTGAGAATTGACCCTCGTCATCATGCCCAATGCAGATATGTAACTCAAGCGGCTCAAGATTTGGGTTACACCGTGCCGTTCCATTTTAAATCTTTTGATTGTCCAGTTACCCTAAAAATAAAAATTATTAAAATTTATTTTTAAATCTTGAAACGGCGTGATGGTGTATTGTATAAAAATGAACAACTGCAAAACTTACACTAGAAATAGCGGTAAATAATCCATTAGCTATGAGATCCGGCCTCATATGCTTCACAATATCGAATTGTGCCGCTTTTATCTTGGGAATTATCTTGTCAGCGATCATTTTCAATTCCCAATTGAACCTTTTGAATAAATCTTCAAACATGAGCGCCAACATGGATCCCGCCAACTCTAAACGTTTATTTCCATAGTAGTCTGGATCATCGATGGTCACTTTGTTAGTTTCAGCTTCAATGACTCTCCTAACCATGAGGGATATGTAAACAGCTTTTACGTAAAAATTGAAGTTCTCTACTGGCACGTGAGCGATGATGGTCGTGGCCAGCAAATCTCGGGCTTCATCGGCGGGCGTTCTCGTTTTATTAGCGGCTGTGACATACCTACAAATAATAAATTGTAATTTGGAAGAGAATACTGTCTTCTCTTGAGCACGCAGTGTGAGGAACGGAGACAGCTTGGGAGATGTGATGATTACTGGGAATACTAACAGCATCTTTACTTAACATAATTCTTTCTATAACCCAGGACTGAAAGGAATAGAGAAGTGATTCATGCAGTGGACAACTCAATAAGAATAATACTCAATCACGAGAAAATCTACTTTTTTATGAAACACCACCATTCATCTGGGCCTGTAATATTCAGTGCAGTCGCTACATGTAAATGCCGTGTAACAATAGAAGAGGAAGAAAATCTGGTTATTCAATTCTAGTCACAAAACATTGATAAATCCATTTCACGTGGCATACAATACTAAACAGTGGTATTCCTCTAGGGTGATACAAGATCTACCACTTTTTACCAGTACAAAGTGAAAATGTATATATTTTTTCTATTTTTAAATACATATTTTCATTTTTGAAAATTCATGTATGAAAAATGAATCATTTTTATACTTTGGCGAAATTTAAGAAAAATAAACTTTTAATATTACATCTTTAGTCTTTATGATATAGATGCATTAAACCAATTGAATACCGTTTAACTTTCAGCTTGGATCCCATATATTCCAATGCTTTTTGCTGCGTAAATATTTTTAAATTATGGCACTCCATAAGACAAGGTGCCATCTTCTTTAAAGTGTTATTATCAGTGCCAACTAACTGCATTATTTCTTGATCACTGCAGATGCCCATAGCTTTGAAAATGACTGCTATGGGAATATCCTACAAAAGAAATAATCAATGTTATAAAAACTTATATTTTAAACTAGTAAAAATTGCAAGTTGAGGACATTTAGTTTGTTATGTTGTATTGTAATATTTTGTTTAGAAACATTTTGAACTTCAGACAGACTTACCCTAATGAAGGGTACTGCAATGTGGTTCGATATTTGGTCAACAAAATGTCAAAAAAGGTTGCGAAACCTATGACAATATTTAACTTCAGTATCATGATACTTACATCAGCTAAAACGTTGTGTCTTAGAACATACTTTCCATTTTTTACAATTACATTCGTTCGTGATTTCTTTTCATGCGTGGAACTTGTAACTTGACATTGTATGGCCCCTTTAAACTCATCCACAATCATTCTATTAGTCGATAATTGCTCTTGAATTAGAATCACTTTCTCTTGACCTGCAAAAGTAAGTGAATGAATAAATATTTAAATACCTGATAATAACATGCAAGAGTCAGCCTTTGTTGAGCAACACAAAATTTTGTTAAAAAGTGACATAATTCAAATATATTTACAGTTTATTTTATTTGCTGATACAAACAACATTTAAATACATTGAAAACAAGCCGAACTCACCTCTAACAATGAAATAACCGCCGGGATCATGAGGACACTCATTTAGTTTCGATAACTCAAAATGAGACTTGTTGGTAAGTACACAGTTCGAAGAACGCAGCATGAGAGGCATCCTTGACAAAAAAAAGATTAACTTTGACTCTAAATTACTAGAAGTTTTAATATTAGTTTATAACAGAAAATTAACACACGTAGTAGGCCTATTAAAGTAAACCTACTGCAGTCGGGGATACTGAGATAAGGAACCAAATGAATTAACACAGGTTTCTAAGACAACCACCCCTCAAGCTACAAGTTGGGGAAAACAAACTGAGTGGTCATTTCGCAGCCAGTCTAACACAATTCACACAGGAAAGATTTTGCAAACCAATTGCAGCTACACATTAAGTTAAAACAATATTTTTCTTCCAAATCTGTTTTTTCATTGTTGGCAGTGGTGATCAGTGATACTAGGTCGCCTGCTGACAGTCACCATGAAGAGATATCGACTCGATTGAGATATTCAAAATCAAAGTTGGCCCAGTCATTGAGCGCCGACACATCATGACGACCGACAAGATCGCCACGCAGAGCCCTACGGCTTCCTACTCGTGTACACCACAAAGGGCTCTCGGCGTTGACATCGGCACAATTTTTCAGTGTGATAGCCCAGACAGGACACAATCTATTGTTTGCAGATAATGCTCTATGGGATCACTGTGCTTGCAGTAGCAGGAGACAAGGATGAAGGAGAAGGAAGGGTGGAAGAAGAGAGATGGTCGAGGGACAGGATCGTTAAGGAGGAATTGAAAACAACAATTGAGGCAAGAGGAGGAACCGAGTCACTCACGCACTCGACAATCCGGACTGTAGAGTCCAGATCGCAAGTGCGCCCGGAAGAAGAGTAAGGCTCCTGTACTAGGGCAATATCTGAGAAAAATCTACAACGAGCTGTTTAAGCTTCGTTGTGGCTGCCCTGCCGTGTCCCAAGTTGATCTGCCCCACATTATAAGCCATAATCGATCGTGGATATATTCCATGCGGTTGCCGCCTTAGAGGTCGGGCACTGGCGTGAGGCAGTCTTGTGAGCATTTGGCTATTTCAAAATAGTGCACGATGCATATTAAGGGGGAGAGGCAGAATGCGGGCACGATTCCTTCTCGTGGCCCAGCTCAGCGCAGTGTCCGCGTCTCTGAGGATCACTGCAGCTCTTCGCCGAGTGCCCGAAAAAATGGCACTTCAGGCAGATTAGTGAAGCCCCTGACATGAAAAGCCCGTGCCACTCCACAAAAATCCTCTCTGCCTCGAGCAGGCTAGGCCTGACAGCGGCGGAGACCTACAATAAATGCTGTAGAGATGAGATCTCTTAGAAGAATCGGTGGTAATACGATGTATGACAGAATAAGAAACACAGATATAAGGAATGAATACAGAGCAGGGGCGAGTGTGATTAATAAAATAAAGAAAAATACATTGCGATGGTTTGGTCTTGTAAAGCGAATGGGTGCAGAGAGGCTAGTACGGAAGATCTATGACGCAAGAGTTGAAGGTACGAGCTACAGGGGTCACTCAAGGAAAACATGGCATGATCAGATCAACCAAATATTAGTTGATGGCTGTCTGTCTGCAGTCGTAAGAATTACAGAGCGTGCATGAACATGAGCGAGACAAGAGCCTAGGTATGCTAGGATAGGATTAAGTGACATTCGATTCTCTCTGCCTACTCCTACGGCGAACCGGCTTTAGGTTCTATTGTATTGTACAATACAATAGACCATCTCACTCCGTTTCACCGTAGGGGTAAGCAGAGATGATCGAGCGCCACACCTGGCATACATCTCTTGCTTCATCATCATTCATACATCTCCTCATGCATACTCTGCAATTCTTACGACTGCGGACAGAGCCATCCATCAATATTTGATTGATCTGATCATGCCATGTTTTCCTTGGGCGACCTCTGCATTTCGTACCTTCAACATTTGCTTCGTAGATCTTCTGTACTTCCGTACCGTATTTGATTTCTATACATTTGTATTGTATAGAAATCAAAACACAGCTGTGTTATGAATAAACAGCAACTAGGAACACAAATAAAATATTGAAATCTTAGCAACGTTGAAAACTAAACAAATGATCACACCTGGTATGAAAATCTTAAGGATTTTTTTAAACTCACCTTCCAATGATCAAGTTATTTCTGATGACTCTCTGGTTACCTCTCGTGTACTCTATATCAACAGTGATGGGCGCCGAGTATGTCATGTCTCTTAACCTACACTCGTGAGGAGTAGTAGATTTTATGATATTAAAGCCTTCTTCCACGTTAGGTGTACCAACGTAGGCATTCAAGTACTTCACATAAAACAGTGGATCGGCATCGCTCAACACTTTCTCGTTGGCCTGAACTATCTTCTTTATTTCGACGTTGATAAAATAGTTAAAGGAATCTATGTGTTGCTTCACTAGCCCTTTAACTTGGAGAAACGCCGGCACTAATTTATGTTTGTCCTATAAAAGAAATCGGGTTACTTATTAAATATATAACGAAAATAATCGTCTGTACTTCTTAAAAAATTGATCACACTTACCTCCAAAGCTTTGATAGGCTTCCGTAACAATTTCGGATCAGAACACCAACCATCGTCGTTGAGTAACTTATCATTGACATCCGCTCGTGTCATTTTAAATATTTATAACCTTATCGTTTGAATAATAGTATAAATATATTATTTTTAATTGAACAGCTCCGCATGTTTACCTCCCGGCAGAACAGTTGACATTAAAATTTTGATGTATCCATGCGGATTTGTCTATGCATTTGTTTAGTTGCCACAATTTTAAAATTGTTTGCCAGACCAACATCATTTAAACACGAAAAATTCTTAAGTGCGTATTTTTACAATATTATACATCCCGCCGTTTACCGAAGGGGTAGGCAGAGGGGATCGAGCGCCACAAAACTTTATCCTGACACACATCTCAGTCACACTCATACATCTCCTCACGCATACTCTGTAATTATTACAACTACGAACAAAGCCATTAATTAGAATTTGGTTAATTTGTTCATGCCACGATTTCCTTGGGCGGTCCTGTCGCATACGTTCTACAATTGCACCGTACATTTTCCGTACTATTTTTGTATCCATTCTTTCAACATGCCAAAACCATCTTAAGGAATTTCTCTTAGTGTATAACAGAGTATTGGTACCAACTATGATGTACGAAGTGAAGTGTGGACACGGCAGAGAAGGAATGAAAGTAGAATAAAGTTGAGATTAAATCTCTTAGAAGAATGTGTGGTAAAACAGTGTATAACAGAGTAAGGAAAGTATGGAATGAATACAAGCGTTATTGATAAAAACGCGTTTTCAATATGCATTATGAACACCCATGTGAAGATATATACATCCACCCATGATATATATCTTCACTTATTCTAAATGTGCATTGTGCATCCTGGTCCTAAATATGGATCCTGCACATCAACCATAAAAATGCATTGCATACACCCACCCTAAATTCGCATTGCGTACCACCAGCCTTAAATATGGAATGCGCGCGCACTTCACCATAAAAATGCATTGTGTACACTCACCCTAAATTCGTATTGTGTACACCGGCCCTAAATATGGATGCTGCACGCCAGACAAAAAAATGTATTGTGTACACATACCCTAAATTCGCATGGTGTACACCTGTCCTAAATATGGATTATGTACACTAACTATAAAAACGCATTGTGTACACCCAACATAAAAACACATAGTGTACACCCACCTTAACCTCGCATAGTGTACACCCCCCCTAAATATGCAATCTACACACCAGCCCTAAATATCAATTACATACACCAGGCCTGAATATGTATAGTTGAATTTGAATATTGGTAATCAATATGCTAACTTTGGAGTTGTGGTGATAATACAAAATAAAGGTAGATTTTACAATTTTAATGAAAATTATTGATGGCATTACAAAATACTTTATTCATATTTGAACAGAAAGCAAATTATTAAAGAAATGTGTGCTTATCACCCAGTCTGTTCCCGAGCCATGAATCGAATGCTATCATCAGTAGCATCAAAGGTGTTCATGGCCTCAACTGTAACATCCCTTGTCCGTTCAACTCTTACAGAGCCAGTCAGGAAACTAACTGTAGCTTTGAAGATTATTTTAATTATCCAAATAGTGACGCAGAACGAAATAAAAACGGGAACAGAATATCCAAAGAGATAGAAGACACAACACAAAATAGAAAACCAGAATATGTAAATATGTGAGGCGAGTGGCCTAAAGCATAAACGAGGCGGTAGCGTCTGTTTAATTAAGGCTCCGTAGTTTGGTCCACTTTTGCAGAAGCTGTGTATATCACAAGGTGGCTCCAAGACTTCTTTGCATAAAGAACCAACATAGTCATTCCTAGACCAAAGAGTTTTCATTTCTTCGCAGTACTGAAAAAATAAAATATATGTGATGAATTTAATTATAATTGTAAGGAACAAATAAATATATTTCCCACAATGAAGGTAACTTGAATTTATTTTAAATGAATTTATTCAATCGCCATACTCGTACATACTGAATATTTTAGTAATTTCGTACAAATCGATTTGATTATTTCTATAAATGAGAGCGATTTGCATGAAATTGCTAAAAAAAAATTTTTTTTGGAGCAAGTGGGATTGCACATCCCCTCCCCTTGCACTGTAATAAAGAAATATTATAATTATAACCAAAACTAATAGATTTCAACAACAGGATTATTTAAATTTACGTATATAGTCCCATGCCATTTCCCAACAGGAGTAGGCAGAGGAGAATAGAGCATCACTTGTCTCTGTCTTGACATACAATTTTTACTCCCTCCACATTCATACATCTTGTCATATCTTTATCGAAGAAAAAAAAAACGTATACAAAAATGCATTTTTCTATTCAGATTTTAATATGTGTATACACAGTGGCGGATTTACCCCTCGAGAGGCCCGAGGTGCAGTCCAATTTTGAGCC
>JAPMAF010000317.1:0-15599 GCA_026537445.1 Silvatares holzenthali | reverse complement strand
GGAAGCTAACAGCTCATTCGCAGCCAATAAATGAGCATACACAATAGCAGCTGAGAGCTAATAAAAAGCTTCCACATAATATACCTGCTTCAGTAGTGTCAGTGTAAATGACAAATGTGTACTGTGTGTAATCCGGATTGAGTGTTAAATAAAATTAATTTCAAAATAGATATTTTACGTTGGCGACAGTATTATTCAGAATTACAAAATAGAGACAGGAACCCAAGATATTATATATCCCATCTATGGTATATATTAGCATTACTTTATTTGATTCGCTTAAAAAACAGCGAAAGCAGGCGAATATAATCAACATTAAAAAAATGCGAGAAATGCTTAGTTCCAAGATACAGACTAAATTTGAATACCATCTTGAGTTTTCTCACAGGTATTTCAGGTAATTTTAAAATGATTTGAATTAAACATACACAAATTTATACAGGGATAACTGGCGGAAAATGCCACTAGAAAATAAACGTTTAAACATTATTTGCTAGAAGTATAAAAAAAGAAATATTTTTTAAATATAATAGATACTACACAAAAAAAATCCCGGTCCTCTCCATATATATTTATGTAAACCTGTGAAATTCGGTGCAATCATACATGAGAAATCTGTAGAGTAGTAGATGGAATAAAAACTTGATTTTTCAATTGATTTAACATGGTGTGCAATATTTAGCGATGGTTTTGTACAGAACGATACAAAACCATATAGATTTGGTAGTTCAGAGCGATATTTTTTTAAATTCTTAAATATATAAGACTTTACTGTCAGACATCGGACCAGGGCATAGAAATAGCCAATAGAGACCTATTAAATTCACTGTACAGATTCACATATTCTTCGATGATATTTTGGTCCTCCATTGTTAATAAAATATTTTTATTTTGGTTTATCTCTGACACAACTACACATATTTAATAGATTTAATCAGTTTCAGTTATTCATTGACCAATTTAATAATTTCTTTTTTATAAAAGAAATTGTTAAAAACGGACAGTGAATGACTGAAAATAGTTGAATTATTTTTAATTAAAGTGGTTGGGATAAAGATAAAGAAAAAAGGATTTAAGTCACTTAATTGTTTTGTATATTATCAATAGCCTATATTACTCTTTTTACGTAGAAGGTATAAAATCATTTTCTGTGCGTATAATATCCGAATTGGTAGCACCAAAATGACAGCACCGAATTATTGAGAAAAAAGCATTGGAAATGTTTACTCCAACAGGTTTTGAATCCACGACATTAAATAATTTGGTCGTGTACCTTCTACACTACAACACGAGTCTGGAATTTTCCAAAACATTCTCCGCATTCAAGGGAAAGCAATAAATTTAAAAACAATACCATTTTTGTTGGCACTGATAGCAACAGATATCGGATTCATACCAATATTTGTGCTGCATGTATATGCTAACCCGCATTAAATATTAAAATTGGCATTGAGAAATGTTTTTTTAAGATATTACTCCATGTATCAAACCCGCAAACCTTCATGTTACTAGTCCAATGCCTCTATCGCGGAATAGAGACCGGTAGTTTATATTTTAACTAAAAGAAAGAGTAGTTTTTTACTAAGAGAAAGGGTATATATTTTAGAATTATAAATGGTGGAATTAGTAAAAAATTAAATATTTGCAAGAATGTTGTAATAGGATTCTCAAACTGGTGTATATGAGAAATAATACTGAATCCTGTCGTGAAATACTGAATTCTGATTATTACCCCGATACTGAATCGGTCGAAGCCTTTCATTTTAGACTAATACATAGACAGAATATATGTAAGTATGATCATAGCATTCTTATTGTTTACACTTAAACGAGTTCCAGAGGCAATGAAAAGCTAATGCATTATACAGTCATTTCTCCTTCCTCCTCAGTACATTTATCATATTAATTTTTGCTTAGAAGCTATATACTGTTTTAGCGGGTGTGGTTGCCCTGCTAATATAAATGATGAGAGTAGACGTAATTTCCAATGTTCTTTATTCTCCGAATACATAGTGTAGAGATGGCAGTGTATAGTGACGGTGAATGTGTCGCGGTGAACGATTACGCGGTCGAGGGAGTCGGTTCACGAAAAGACATTGTGCGTATAGATACCTGAAGCGATCATATTATAACAGTTGGTGAGTACATTGTCCATCGTAGTCAATGCTTCTCTGAGTTCTTCCTGACTATCAGCTATTAGTGCAATCTCGTCTGCAAAACATAGCATATCTATTTTCTGTCCATGTATTTTAACACCTCCTCTGTGGCTCATTTTTTCTCTGACTTCATTTATTGCACATTGTATGTAACCGTTAAAGAGCACTGGAGACAAAGAGCATCTCACCCCTTGTCTTATCTTGGCTTCGGTTTGCTCGCTTCCGCATTTAATAATGGCTGCTTCATTTTTATAAAGAGTGACTGACTCCAAATCTCCTAACTATAAAAAATAAAAACAATTAGTTCCCAAAGATGCTAAGTTAGAGTGAAACGCGTCGAACTCAATTAAAAAATATAAGTGGTATATCGACAAAAAAATAAACATATTAATATTAATTTGTAAAAATGTATTGCCACAAAGTTATATCAGAAAAAAAAATATATGGATATATATCACTAATTTAGCAGTTGCATAAACCTAACATTGTGGAAAAAATATTACAAAACTCAAAACGACATTCAGCCCAATCGCCTGGATCATAACAATAAGCAAATAATCAAAGTAATAATGTTGCATTACACTAGAGTATAAATAATTCGATGTACGAAAACAATTTACTACATTTTATGTATTTATCACTCGCGCGCCCGCTTTTAGCTACCACGCAAACGTCAAATAATGTTTGTAAACAAGAGTCACTATTGTATTTCTATATTATATGTAAATAAACAAACTTGAACATACGGGTATATCAATTTGATACAAATTTATGTGGAAGCCGTCACAATTTCTCCTACAGGAAAATCTATGGACACAATGATTAAAGTCCTCCTGATACCGTGAGAAAATTTATTCAAAACGCATTCCCATCTCACCAAAACCAATTCATTATCTTCTGAGAATAAATAACTATATTTTTTTATTCTCAAAAGATAATAGTTTTTCTGCTCCTTCTGATTATTGTCGTGCACGTAATCATAATTTATTTCATATTCCACTTGCCAGAACCAGTGCAGTTGATTAGTTACCTTTAGTAAAGGCCCTTCGGCTACTTAATGATTTACCCAGTCACATTGACATCTACCAACTACCTTGGACTACACTACTAAAGGTACTAAATTTATTGTATTAAAATGACTATCAATTGGTTTTTACACTTTAATTTTTTTATTATTATTTAGGTATTATTTTTAGTAATTTCTTATGATTAATAAAATGAAGAAATATATTTTGAGATGGTTCAGTAATGTAGAGCGAATGGGTGTAGAGAGGCTAGTACGGAAGAAAACAACGCATAATAAATTATTCATCTAATAAAATGATAATTTGCTAACGCTCTCTCCACACTAGCAGGCTAATTGATTTCGGCGGTGAAATAATGAATCAATTAAGAATATTATTAAAAATATCTATTCTCGACATCGAACCACAGATATGTATACAATTAAGTAAATATACACTCACGAATGAATGGAGCCTTCAGAAAATTTCAGTAAAACAATACGTAAATTCAAGATGATGTGATGTTACTAAGTCACGAATAGTTCAATAGCTACAGGCATATTCTGATGATGCTATCGATTGTAGAAAATATACAATTTGTACTATTGTGTATATTTTTATGGAAAAAAATCGCAACGGCGCAGATGATTCTCTTGCCGTTGTGCAGTATAGAAATGTATGGAAGTGTGGGAACCTCGCAATTTTTCAATCATATCAAGATGTATCTCATAAGTCTATTTGATGCTAGTATCATACTGCGAATGTTTACTCGTGCGGCGCGTGTTACCGACTCCGGGATGGTGCCTAGTATTGGTGCTGTACCTGGTATTGGTGCTGCTGCGCTGTTATGCCGTATACAGACAGGATAGGTGATCTGAACGTATCGTACGTACCGGCACATCACACTGTACTCATCTCGCGGTCGGGACTTTATCACGCGGGCGAGCACGATCTCCGGCGATTGCTTTGCCCCTTTTCCGTCAGATTGAGCACCCCGCAATATCAGCGCCCCGCGGCACTCTTTCGGCGGGAGATAACGGAAAAGCGAGGGGGAAACAGCGGTGACACCGCCGTCTACTGATTAAGGATAAAAGAAAGAAATCAAACTCCTAATCAATAACAAATCAAGGAAAGTCATTCTACCGCACCTGGAATGTGACGAATTATTATACTAGATACATTTACTGAAAATTGTTTTTATATCATACTTTAACTATAAAATGGAGGAGAGCATCCAACATAAATTCATACGCTTCTTTATATGGAAGAAAAATTTACTAAATGTAATAAACCATTTTAGGAATCAAATAAATTAAGAAAAACGGAACAAAAAAAATAAAAAAATAAAAAAATTGGAACTGAAGAAAGAGAGCAAGTATAAAGGTTAAGCAAGCCTAGTCTACAATATAACAGTTTCATGAGAATAGTTAAGCAAGAAAACGAAAAAAATACTTAACTATTAATATACTTAAGTGGTACACAACTATAATTTAATTGGCAGGTTTTTAGTGCGACCTATGAATTTCCTTTTTTTTATCATTACTAGAGTATTAAAGTGGGTAGGTTTCATATGTCTTCATTGTATTAGTAATCAGTTTAAGTGTTAATTAGACTCAAAATCTGATCATTTACACTCATCATCTGGTCATTTAATAAGACTCATCATCTGGTCATCACATGGTACTACCGAATATCATAATAACATTTGAAGTTATATCATTTGTTTCCATAAAACATTCCAAATATCACAAAGGCCTCCAACATAACAATGTTAGCTCACTTTTTTTTCAGTAACTTTATGGTTTTCTATTGTTGAAAAAAATATCTTTTTGTTTTATTCTTTGTTACAATCATATATATTCAGTAAAACTCAGCTTGTTTTGGTCATTCACAGACAATTTTCAAGGATTTCTTTGGATATGTTATATTAGCATCACGAAAACGGTATATACTATATAAGTTATCCATGTTAATAATAATAATAGCATAGATGAGATCTCTTAGAAGAATTTATGGTAAAACGATGTATGACAGAATGAGAAACACAGATATTAGGTATGACTGCGGAGCGGATGCGAACGTGATAAATAAAATGAAAAGAATGTTTGATCATGTAGAGCAAATTAAAAAACAAAAGTTTTTCATTCTTATTCATGGTATAAAGCAAAATATTAATATTTTGTTTGAAATAATTTCTTCATGTTTCTTTTACTGTAATAACATATCCTATTTATTTTTCTTTTCTTAGTCTTGAACCACAATATATTATATTATTCTCCTTATTCTTCCTGCTGATAGTTCAGCTGATAGATCAGCATGTATCACGGAAGTCTTTGAAATGAATTGAATTAATTTTAAAGATTTCCATGATCCTGACTTTCTGGTAATCGAAACTAGTTGGAAGAATTAAATATGTAAAATATGTTGGTTACTGGTTAACGTCTGAGAAAATAAAAATTTAAAACAGATCACAAAGTAACCGAAGAATAAGTGTAATATAAAATATTTCGATTCCATTGAACACAAGTAGTGAACAATATGCATAATAAACAATACGATTCAATGTAAAGCCTTGTAGTCACGCATTTGTATTTGCTAGAACCCTCGTCTGCCACACAGCATGCGCTTCATGGTCCTAATATAATGACGGTCGGAAGTAAAATATCGATGGTAATTATTTCCTCTGTTTTCCGAAACGGCAAGTTGGTATGAGAGCGTAACGCCATGGCCGCACCGGCGTGCCCGTACCCATACCCTTCTGTCGCGCCCTCTCGCTTCTCTCACCGTAGCCGTTTGCCGTAACGTTTTTCTGATCTTTTTAATATTTTGGCGCCCGGGGCTACAGGCGCTAACCCCCTCCAGCCTCCAGTAGCCTATATAAATACAGCATTGAACATCCAAGCGTCGGAGATTCCTAGCTCTAATGTTGCGAGCTTATTAAGAACGTGGTATGGTTTTTGATGGGTCCTTCCTGAAAAACCATTCTGATGACAGGCGTCGTTGCCGGAGGGCTACTTTTTCTCGAGCAAAGATTACCGTTTCGAGAATACCATAGTTTCACTATAAAATATTGAAAAAAGAAAATGATATAAGACCGAGCCGAGACGATGTAACGACAATTTTATCTGATTTGAACATTTTTTTGCCGTAGAAGTGTATTTTATTAATAATGTATCGATTCTCGATAAGAAAGTTTTTATCGTGTTTTCTATGAAATATTAATGGAAATTATGTATACTTCAAATTCTAATGATGTGACCCAAAGTAGGAACAACACTTTTAGCGTGCGAGACAAATTGTTATTCATTTTGTTGATTGATGAAACAAAGGACATTATAGTTTAAAGGGTACGTTTCAAATCTCCAAGGCATATGATCTCTAACACATTTTATCGGAAAGGTCTGGGACTGCAAAAGGTTCATAAACCCTCTAAATCAGTCTGCTGTTTGGCATCGAGCTGTCTACGTGTGCTCGATGTACGTACGGGACTTGTGATCGTGTGCTAAGGCTTCATTAAAAATTAGTATGGCAGGCATCTTAAACCCTTCGAGCTCATATTTTGCATTGAAGTATTCATTAGACAAATACGTACACACGAGTATGTAATTTACTTTGCGCCCTATCTAATTCTTAATCGTTCATTTAGACTTCAATCAACTGAAGGAATGTCATTCCGGAGGAATATGTATAAAGTCGTGCCTTGTATTGTTTAGTTTTTGTCTTGACGTGATGCTCTTGAGGTGCAAAAGGTGTATGTGGGTCTTTGTGTTTGATCCCAAAAGAATAATTTCAAAGGGGATAGAGGTCTTATTTCAATATGGAAACCTTATTTTTTTTACTACTGCCGTAATCTAGGAAGTTTCCGATACTTTTACTTGGGTATATGTATTACATCATTTTAAAGGGATACAAAACTAAATGCATCAGTTTAGTTCAATTTGTTATTATTGAATTATTATAATTTTTACTCATATTCTGAATAAAGGTTATATAAGTGTAATAAATTTATAACACCGTATTTAAATACGCAAATAATGTAATGAGTAAAGTTGGAATTTATTGCATTTTAATTCATCCTTGTTAGCGTACCAATTTCATAGAACAGTTCTCCAGTCCGTATTTTTTCTAAATGAAGATCCTCGTTTAAATCCCTTCCATTAAATTCAGATTCTCACCCTCCGTAATTTGGAACCATTATTACTTTTATTTAGCCTAATTTTAATTCGGGAAACAATAAAAAAATCGTTTATATCTTTGGCATTTGGGTACATTTTGTTTGGATATAAGAGTGGGTTGAACAAAAAGAAATTATAATTTCCGATAAAGGTTCTGTTTCGAATGTCTTTTATGAAAGCCGTTTCTTCAATCTGATATAGCTACTTCACCGTAAAAATGTATAAACGAAATTGAGAATTCTCAGTGCCATTGAAGTGAAACACTGAACCCCTATAAAGCCGGCTCCACTGGAACGGGGGCATAAACAGCCGGGAACATTTAAGTCGATTACAGTCGCAGAGTTTTTTCTTCGCCTCCTTTTCGGAAAATAAAACCTTAACGAAAACGATCTTAGTCATCAACGCTGGGAGCGTTCTCGGGCCAATAACGGCATTTCCAGACCCTTTGTGCCCAGGTGTGGTGTCGTTAATTACGGACGTCGCTCATTGGTCATTTCGGGCCACAATGGTGCTCTCACACCGGCTCTCCGGCTCTCCGGATCTCCCGCCTGGCAAGTTCCCTCCTCTGCCCTCGGGCGTCTAAAATTAGGTTTAAATTTATCTTCTCAGAACCAATTGATTGGTATTAATGTTGGGCCCCAGTTATAACAAAATATAGCATACCATAATATCAAACATCAGTTAAGGCGCTCTTTAACGTAACACAGATCAGTGACATCATGTAACATTTCATAATTCCTAAAACCTCAAAATTCACCCCGAAATACATTCCTTACTCAATTTCGTTTTCTAACAAATTATTTAAGCCCTCGTTGCCGGTCCCGAGAAAGGAGATATATTTATTACTTGATGTCACATCAAAGGTTTCTGCTATCTCTAATATTTTCCAATACTACTAGGACTAGACCTAAATTAAAACATTTTCAAAACTGCCTTCACATTCGTCATATCAGTTTACTTAAGAAGACAGACAGGCAATGTTTTTATTATTGAAATACGTTGTAACAAAAATACTTTGATAAGATACGAGAAGATTTGAAGAATTTGTGGTAATAAGGAAATGATTAAACTACATAAGTGGCATGAGAAAGGTGCTACATTTGTATCAAATAATAGTTGAATTATTTGATATTTCATAATGAAATTAATAATCAGATTTGCAGTTATCTAAACATAGGCTGTAAATTGGAACTGTATCGATTTAGTAATTTCCTATTCATTTTAAATACTTATATACTTTTATGAATTATCTGTTACAATGACTGTAAGCTAGATCAATTGTAAACTGTGTCAACATGGCAAAATTTTATTTTATTTAAATTTTTACATAAAATTCCTTTGTTGTGTAAATTGAGTCCAACGCTACCAATTACTATACTTTAAACCTTTCTGAACTAAACTAAACCTAAACATCTACTTTATAAATTTTATCTCAATCGGTTCAATAGTTTCCGAGTATATAAACTATATACATACGAGGCCATTAATTTTTATATGTAAAGATATATAAGATTTACTACAATGCATGTAAAAAGGATTTAATTTTAAATTGTGGGATTGCAGAAACCTCGAAAGTATAATAATGGCATTTGGCAAACTTTAACCTGAGGATATTTAAATCCTCAACAGAAAGGATACTAGATTAATATATTTCAATATGGCTAAAAAGTTGTGTGACGTCGAATTCGGTCGTGTCTTTTATAAAACGTTCATGTTATAAAATATTTCTATGAATAATATTTATTTTCAAAAATTTTGATCATTCTTCTGTCGTTTTACCCAGGTTAATACGTTTGTTACGCGTCGTAAAACTATTCTTATGTATTGTACAATACATTACCAATATTTATGTTTAAGGTGACATGTCTGTTGTAGTGTTTTATTAAATGTTAAAAAGACAAATTGATTTAAATTTAATGAATATTTCCATTTAAAAACGCATACAATTTTCTCCTCCAAGACTCATTTTAATAAAAGTAATTTTGAATTAGCTTCGATTTCTATTAGCTCTCATTTTTATTCATAGGAAATTTCGCCATCAATAGGTTTTACGATCAAAACAGAAGTGTAAAATGTCAAAGAATAGCTCTAATTAAACTAATATTTCATTTTCTCAATGGCTTTCGCTCGCTGCTGTAAAAGTGTTCTTTACTGAAATATAATACTCACTGAATATAATAATAATATTTCATCAGTGATTTCTATCAATGCTAGTATAATCATAGTCATCAACGGAAAAATAATTCGTGATAATAAGTGCTTCCAACCATGCTATATTATTGAACTAAAGATATTATTGTATCTCATTATATATACTGGAACTAGTAGAGACATTCATATAAAGGAATGTCTCTACTAGTTTTTCCTCACTGTTTTTGCAAAATAAGCCAAGTAAGATACAGATTTTATACATTTCATATAATTTGTCATTGTTGTGGCATTGATTAGAGCTCTTCAAATCAAACATAATTTTTTCTCATGCTTTCATTTTTCGTGCCATTTTACCATTAAATTGTGCACTAATGATGATGTAAAAATCATAACTCTCCTGTCAAGTAAATATGCAATTTTGTAGCATAGTATAAGTGTACTATGTATATATATTATTCAAAGCTAAAATCATCAACTAGAGTACCAGTATTCGCTGTATTTTTTTTTAACAAAAGTGTGTATCAAGATTATTATCGCTTTGTCAAAAGAGAAAATTAATCATAAAGCGTGAGCGAGCGATGTCATTATCGGAATATATTGAATCCGGTGATATTAACTATTGTGTGACGCAACCGGAAACTAAGCTATACTGGCTGTGTGTTATACCCATCGCAGGAAGTTTCTTTACTCGAAGGCTATAGTAGCATCTTTCTTTCAGATCCAACGATCCCTCTATTCTTCCCTTATCCTTACCGAATCACCCTTTTCCAAACAATACAGCCGTACAATTTATTGCGCGTAATAACAATAAAAATAATAATTGGTTCTATTGTTTTATTTGCTTTATTGCTTAGTGTCAATTTGGTACGCCTCAAGTGGACAAGAGCATTATACGAACAAACAATAATATAGTCGTATTAAAGCCGACGAAAATTCAGCCCGTATCTGCCGATTGGCGTTGGAGGCAACTTAGTAAAAAGGAAAATATTGCTCTGCCAAATGTTTAAATGGTTTTTTCATTCCATACGACTACCATAAAATAGATTAAATTCGAGCATTTTTTCAATCACTAAGGAGTTGCATAGTCTGCTTTCACATACCCGCACTGACCTCAAACTATTCTGCATTACTTCCTTTCATTGCTCCACACACTTTTAAATACGCATCATTCCAGAATGAATTAAGGCGACGAGGGAGGTGTATATTATCTGAATGTATAAATTGTACCAACAATATATTATAATATCCATTAGCTTACTCCATAGTATTTAATTATTTCGAACGCAACACTTTTTGTTTCGATCTCAATTGAACCTAATGTATGTTGAGTTTTACTACAATGCATAATGGCGAGTACAAGTGTTGTCAAGTGGATTATCTAAGTGGCATGTTAATTGGTCTCATCTCAGGTGGAAAATAACGGAATAACCGTTTAGGTATACAGTTTAAGTTAGTAATTTAACGTTGATGAAATGAGCGAAATAAAACTGAAAAAATATTAGTCTTGCAGCGGTTTTATTAATCTATCTAGTTATGATTATTAGCCTAGATGGAAGGTTATGTAAACAAGTCAAGTCGGCGTATGTAACAGCGTCTATCCGTACACTCACACGCGCAACCCACAGCACCCGCCCACCCCTCCCCAAGATGCGTGCTATATGAGGATGATAGGATAAGATAAAGCATGTTTTTAGTCCATGATTGGAATGTGAAATTTGCCTCTCTGTCTACGTGTGATGCGATAATAACCACGTCGGAAGTCCATGTATGTATTTATATAATACCTGTTCAAAGAAATACATACGTTATTAATTTCGAATTTCATTATGAGTACACGACATCGTGCGCTTTGAGAATTTATAATTGAATCCTGAGTTCGGCAAAATAAAACAGAGAAACATAGGGAATATTTCGACTCTCAATTTCCCAACAGAAAAAAATCGTTCTACTCTTCCTTAACAACAAGTGTTCTCGTGTTTAATTCTTTCCTTTGCTCCGCTAACACTGATCCGGGGGCGTTTTCTCGCATCGGAAGTGGTAACAACAATTTGTTTCGAAACACGAGTTCCTTCGGCCACTGCAAACGCCAGCTATCCAGACAACGAGCCGGCGGCTTCCCCGATCGTTGTCTGGATAGCCGGGCACCAAGCGTCGGGCACCGGGCAGGCCGTTCCTCGTTGCATGTATTCAGCACTCGGCAGGAAGAAATATTTTGCCAAATCGGTCCGAGGCCCGGGGCGCGCTATGTGTGCGCGCTTCCGTTCGGTCTAACATTATTTACTTTAAGGCAGCCCGACGCTCATATATTTTACGAGGTTTCCTTAGTCTGCGGTTGAATTGAGCGAACTTCCAATACAGAGGCTGTACCTACTGCGCTTGCCGATCCTGTACTACATACATTCGAGTACAACGTCGCGTAGACACTTATTAACAATATAGCATGTCTCACTGATATTCACCTACTAGCGTATGTGACACAACACGTACTCGCACGTATTGACGTTCTATATATATAGAAACTTTCCGAGCTTATTTCTATTCATGTTTATTAAATTTACTTTCAATATGACATGTGCTGATAAAACACACGACAATACTTACAAATACAAAAGAGAGCGATGCTCAACGATTCTCGCAATCAAGAGAAATAGCGAGAGGGAGTTAACAACTGTTCAATTGCACTAGCATATTTAATACGATGTAGGTATGATGAACGATAGGATCGGATAATAATATTAATCTCTAGCTGGATTTGAAACGATGATCCTTGTGACAAGCAATCTAGCTCTAGTCGCAGTGTATTTTGTCGACTCATCTGGTCGGATCGGAGAATCACTCGCACGCTACTTCATGGCAGTATTCTGGATATGACAGCGCGTAGCAACACGCTGATGAATAATAGATGGTGGATGTGATACATGTTGTGATATCAACAGCCGAGCGTACGAGTACACGTTACATGTAATGTGGGCTGATATTACCATAGAGAACTCTGTAATTTATGGCTTGTCCAATTAAGCTTAAAGCGTTATTATGGCGGTCAAGCAGAGAGGAAATAACGTGAATGCGCTTACAATAATATAGGCTGTTTTTAATTTACAAACATTCCCAAAACGATGAATATAACATAACCTCGCTGAAGTTTGTAGCTACATATATATTTTCATTTTCTCAGCTCAGAGCATATATAACATAATTATAATATAATACTTTTTAAGCCTATTTTTACATTCATTTTCCTTTTCACTGCTGAGGGCGGCGAATAAAAAATAAGCTCTTACATACGGAATGTATAAGGAATGATAGTACATAAGCATTATTTTCTGTCGTGTAATGAACATTTTATGAAACCATTGTATTAGTAAGTTAATGAATCAATTTTGATTTAGAAAAATTACAAATCTAATTAATTTGATTGATTTAATGAATTACATTAAATAATTGTCAAGCAAAAAAATCCAGATTTTGTCCAAGTATCAAAGAGAACCTTATTCTTTAATGGTATGCAGTAATCACATAGCCATAAATATTAAACTTACAACAGTTTTTCCTCCCTTTGCGATGTATATTAGATATTATCTCTGAGTATTTGATCATTTCAATGATTACTTTGTTATATTTTACTCAAAATTTACGTATATACTGAGTGTATACAGTATTGAGTAAAATTCCTTATGACTTTTTTCATTAATGTACTTGTTATTTTGCAAACAATCCATAGCCTAACTTTTAAAATTTGGATTCAGAAGGCAATGAAAACAACTTTATATAAATTCTAATATTAAGGAATTATCTTATTAAGCTAAAAAATACAACTATATATATATATATATACCTGAAATCGAAACGAATCAATGTGTTTTCCTTTAATTTAAATATTTCAAATAGCAGCCTTTGCGCTTAGAAGAATACAAGATACATCCTCACCAAACGGTTAATTTTACAACATTTTGAACACCAAATTAAATTATTTAATACAATTCGTATGTTGCTGGAACCACTTTTCTAATTATATTTGCGTGGATGCATTCTGTTGGTAACGAATTGTAATATAACACACTGCTGAACCAATACGAGAAAAAGAGTTCTCCATTATGCAAATCCTTAACGCCCCCAATGTTTTTCGCTCAAATATTGATGTATTTTCTGTCTTTTCATGTGGATATATGTATTTTACATGTAGCGTTATAGTGTGTACGATCGGTGTTCGCCCACAGTTTTATTGCCAAAGTTTCTTTTAGGGTTACCTATTAATGGTGTTGTTGATTCATGTTTTAAAAGTGAATATATATTACATGTATGAAACTAAACGCACTCAAAACCACATAGATTGCTATCGCTTTTTGAACAAACATTGTGTCCCAAATTAATCAGAGGAACATATTGTTCGAGGAAAACAATACTCTAACTTATGTACTAATTACTTTCAGCCTAATATTAGATCCACAAAATCGAGAGCAAATCTACAAACTCTCTTTCCACAGTTTTCCACAGATTATTGTTAATTCTATAGAATCCCCTCACCAGCTCATACTACATAGTTATCATAGAAGCATTTTTAGCGTTTATAACTTTATTATTATTATTTACATATATACCGACAAATGTAGGCAAACGAAATCTATCTATCTTTCTCTCTCCTGACATGCCTTTTTGCTTCTTTAACATTCATGCTTCTCATCATACACGCACATCGGTTGTTGAGGCCACTAACATTACTTTCGTTGAGAAGTAGGAAAAATATCCTTTCAAAATTATGTATGTGTTTCCCGCATCACTCTGCTACTCATATTCGTAATGTAGATCTGTTTGTTTTATCATTCTTTCATTATATTGAGTCGGTCTCGTGGTCGAGTGGTTAAAGGCACTTGACTAAAGCGTTGGAGGAAAGCTTGAGGTCGCGGGTACGAATCCCGCCGGAGTGAAAAAAATATTTATAAAAATACATTTTTCTATTCAGATATTAATATACGTATTAAAATAAATTAAAAAAAAACCAAAATGTGTCAAATCGCAGAGCATGAGGAATTGTATGATCGTAAGCAAAGCAAGAACTAATTGTCAGAAAAGGATAGGGGGCGTTCGACCCTCTGCCTGTCCCTGCGGGGAAATGGCGAGAGGCTCATAGTATTATTATATACTAATTAATATGTTTTCTATAAATTCGACATTTATTGTCATTATTTATGAATTGGTCCTTAGCATTATTTATATGCTAATCATTGTTTTATATTCTATATTATTTAGGTTCATTATTGCTATTTTTCTGCTAATGTTAAAATATAATTATTGTATTCTTTGATTGGATTGTACCAACAAAGGTGAAAATTTATTTCAAAACATACGCAGCTTTCATTTGATAAAATTGAAGAGTATGCATGAAGAGATGTATGAACGTGGATGAAGCAGGAGATGTATGCCAGAATAGAGTGGTGTGGCGCTCGATCCTCTCTTCCTACCCCTGGGAAACGGCGTGATGATATATTGTATTGTATCTTATACTACACATGAGACACCATGATACCACCAAACGTCTGGATCTGTAACATACTGTACAACTGCACATGTAAATGCTGTGTAGCGGAGAGATTGAAAACCTGGTTATTCAGTTCTTGCCATGACACATGGATAAACCCATTTCAAGTGCCCTATAATACTTAATAGTGGTATTGTTTCAGGGTGATACAAGATCTATCATTCTTTTCTAGTCCAGAGTGAATATATATTTTATAAATGCATATTTTGAATTTTTTTTACTAAATATTGTCATACATATATTTAAATCCTGAATTGAAAAATGCATTTTAATAAACATATTTTTTTTCACTTCGGCGGGATTTGAACCCGCGACCTCCAGCGTTACTCCAACGCTTTAGTCAAGTGCCTTTAACCACTCGACCACGAAACCGACTAAAAAAATATCCCCATAATAATAATAAAAATAATTCTTTAACGCTCTCTCCACACTAACAGCCTCATTGATTTCGGCGGTGAAATAATAATTTTCTAGTCCTGAGTGAATATATATTTTTGAAATGAATTTTTTAGTTATTTGATTATTTTAATTATATATTACAAGTATGTTTATAAAATTTTAATAGGAAAATGCATTT
>JAPMAF010000316.1:0-15599 GCA_026537445.1 Silvatares holzenthali | reverse complement strand
TATATATACATAATAAATATTTGATCTTTTGAGTATATTTCACATGATGTTTTCAAGTAATTATGACAATCTTTTGATTGAAATTAGCCAAATGATAGTAAATTTAAAAAGAAGAAAATTTATTAAAAATCCTAAAACAGTCCCAATGATTGTTTTTTATTATCTTGTTAAACATAAAAAAGGATTCAAAGTAATGCTTTAAATTGCGTACAAAAATCGTTACTTTTTAAGGAAACCGAATTCTTTATCTGCAAATTGTGATATTAAACAAGTAATTTTATTAGTATTGTTCGCGTGCGAATTGAAATTGGCAGACTGTCTTATGTAAACAGACTTACTTGAAAAACTCGTTTCGAGTTTCCCCTCTAAATATTCCAAATAACCCAATAAGGTACCTTCCGTCTATTGGGATTATATTAGGAGATTGGAGAAGCCGCCCGTTCGTGTTTCTTAGGATATGTTTATATTGAGACCTCCAGCAAACATAAACTGAAAGAAATATTTAACAGTAATGAAAAATCTCGTTTCTCTTTGAAGTTATCACCGAAAAACTTTGAAACAATAATGCAATAAACGATAAAACGGTCATTATATGACTGGAGCAATAAACGATGAGGTCGTACATAGAAAAGCCCGCCAAGTAAAGTAAATCGTATTAAATGGTGCCATACGATGCTGAAATATATACCTACATAATGTTTAATTGAGTGGAATAAAAGTTAATACTTTATTGGTACCGCCCTTGGAGAATGACACGTGTCATACAAAATTAAAAGAAAGAATATTTTTTATATTGTTGCGCACTGAAAAACACTTTTTCATGAATCGTGTCGTGTCAAATTGTCCTCCATGTAGAAATATAATAATCACAATTGCACTATGATGACTCTAATATAATTGTAAAATGATAAATGAAATTTGGTTAGAAGGTGAATTAGGTTAGGTAATAAAAATAATCAGTATGGCTTATTAAACAGAAGATATTATAGGAAAGTTTTCATTGTTTACGTTATATCTCTTGCTGTCATTGGTATTGTTAGTATTGAAGTGATTGCATTTTTATAATATTGCTGTAATTTGTGTCAATCAACGATTTTATTGAAATAAATATTGTGGCCTTTAGCTTTCAGGGTTGTTCTTAACAAATTATTTAGTCAATGAATGGTGAATGGTTCTTCTTCAACATACGATATTTAATTGATATATTTTTATCTTAGGTGTTTTGAATTGTACATAATAAAATATATAATTGCACCTCACGAAGGTTTTTTAAATCTATAAAACTAATTAGCGATTTTAATAGCATTTTAAATAAAGCAAATAATCTCATTTTCATTTATTTTATATAACTATGCATATATATTATTATGTATTATTGTAATTATTGTTTTAGTTATAATTATTTTATCATTGGTGCTAATAAGCACTGTGTAATTAAATAATTAAGTAAATAGGTAAATACCTGTATAGAAATATAGTTACACTGTTGTCATTCATTCAAATTTGAATCGAGCTTAAACAAATCGTTTTTATTTTGTGAGAGTATTGTTAAAAAATATGAAATGATATTAAACTAAATAATTAAATGAACATATTTTTTAAACTTCTTAAGTTTCTTGGTTACAACACTTGAATTCAATTGAATATTGATGGTGATGAATATTTATATCAATGTAATTATATTTTCTTGTGAACATATTTGATATTCAATTCATCGATTTAAGATTATGAGAAACTGCTAACAATTGAATTAAGTAAAATATTTTTTAAAAAATCTTAATTTTTTTCTTGTATCCAACTTTGAACAAGATGACCATGACTACTTTTCTCCCTGTTTTTTTGGTCATTTGTTTAAAATTGTAATAAATTCCAAAAATGTGGCGTAAAGCGTAATAGTTAGAAAAAGAATTGTCATTTTCGAAATTCGCATTGTATTGTTTTTATGATGGTTTGGTACTGTTTTAATTATTGTAAAGTTTGTACTACCTCAAACCTTTGTACAGATACACAATACATCTCTGTAGGAAACTAGATTAATCTATTCTTCTTACATTTCCTACGCCTTTGTTTTCAGGTCACGATCAACATCAACCACTTCATTCTCCATCCAATCCACCCACATCCACCAATACTGGCAGCTACTCCTATTATACTATATCCACTAATCTACATCACTCCATATTCTGTACTCCACCCAGTCACTATTCCACTACCCACTTCCTGCCACCAGAAATAAGGGAATACTACCCTTGACAGTAATATAAATAAGCCACGCGTATAAATTAGTTATAATTATGTGGTAATAATTTTGTTCGAATAGCTGTTTACAAAAATGTTTGCCAAAAATATAAGTTGTCATATAAAATCATGATACTGTAATATTGGAAGTTACCCGTGAAAGAGCTGCTTAATAGATACTTATCGTCGGCATAATGGAAGAGTCGATAAACCCACTCGCTTTTATCTAAAGATATTAGCAGCTTAACTTCAAATCGTGCCAAACTTTACACCACGAATTTTGTTTCCTACTGATTATCCACTTTCTATTTTATTTATTTTTAAGAGTAATTGTATTATTGTACTGAGAGATGACCTCACTCCTGTGAATGACGAGTAATAGCATACCAATAGGCATATGGAATGTTATAATATATGGACATATCAAAGTGGAGAGAATTCCAAGATGCAACCACGGTCCTCCCAGGGTCTTCCTGCATATGACGACGATGATGCTGTGTGCCATATGTACTATGTGTAAAGAACTTGATTTTCCATCTTGCACGGACTCTTAAAATTATGTTTGCTTCAATATTCTCTTTCAACAAAATTTTTGGTAAAATAAGTAGCGTTATATGAAAATAGATATCTTTCCTAAGACCAAATGAGTAACATTGCATCCTGCACTTTAAGATTACCTTTCTAATTGGATATATTATATAATACATAAATTCCTTCATTATGTTTATTTGTAGGTGCTGTATCATGATTCCAATATTCTAGTATTAAGAACTTATGCTCGAATACATATCGCAGGATCACATATTGAATACGAAAATTCACAGAAGAAAAAACTCATCGATATCTTGAATATGATGGAAACAAAAAACAGCACATAGAAATGTTTAGCGATATTGTGTGAGCAACGGGCTGAAGAGGAACGTTCAGATGAAGGTGTGGGACCGTTGATGCAATTAGAAATAGTTGTACGAAATAAATATCTAAATAGTGAAAATAGCAGAGATTCTACCTTGATTTTGATCAGTGATGCGTGATTAGACAAACCATTGTATTTTTTCGTTAATACATCTTAAAAGAAAAAAGAAAGATCTACTCAAAAGTAAAGCAACTAATAAAATGTTTTTTTTAATATTCGATATTCCATATACATATTAGGTGCTATAAAATGGGGATTCACTTTATAACCACGGGAATATAACACCTTCCATTATGAAAGGCTTTAATCAGATAGCGAATAATTTCACGCGTAAATCCGAAGGAAGAATAGATATGAAAGTCAGTCGCCTAGAAATAAGTGATTTAGGGGTGGACAGTAAGTTAGGCTCTAACAGAACTCACAAGATCAGCACAAAAGCAAATAACATCGCTTGACTTATTTACAGCAAACATATTTATCCAGTAGAGAATTTGGTAATGGACTTAAGAGGATAAGCCTCAAAAGCAGCAATTTCGCCGGGTTGCAAAATAACATTCACTACTCCTACGTGCAATCGATCGCAAAGCAACATAATAGCCTTAGAAATAAATTTACCTATATAAGAAGTAAAACAATGTAATGTTTGAATCTTGAAATCATAAGATAAATAAACACGACCAAAAGTTATTTACTTTCTCCTTTCATTTAGTAGCATTAGCTCCTGTAGGAGTAGCTCCTTTAGTAGGAGTAGCTCCTGCGCCTTCGTGGCTTGCAGTACGCCTTTCGACATACAGTGGGTTACTCCCAGTTTTATTAACAATATTCTCATAATTACACAGACAACCACACCGAAAATTACATCAAAATGTGCGGAATTAGAAGCTGCGTTAAGTGACTTTTTTTATCAAAATTTGATGTTCCCATGTAACTTTGTAATAACGTTTTTAAATAATGCAATTTCAAATATTTTTATAACAATATGTCGACTTACCAAAAATGTAAACAGCCGAAATCGTAAATGGAAGGACTTAAGGGTTCTTATGGCATTTGGTCAACAGTGTATTGTTTCTCACAAGAAAAGGAATTCACTGCAGAGCAAGTTTTCAAATACTGTGTATTCTTTATTAGACAAAGGTTGCTTTAAAATCTACAGTTTCAAATCCATGACACAGTGTTTTTAACTTTCTACAAGTATATTATTGAGTGTATATAAAAAATCAACCTTCTGAATTTCTAATGTCCATTTTTAGCATATTCAGAGACCAGAATATCCATAAACAGTACAACCCAACATTACTGCATCTTCGCACAAACAGCAAAATAATAACAGCCTAAAATACTATGATAAAATAGTCACGATAATAGTCAAATGACTGCAATACATGTTGACTGTACCCGAGCACTCTGGATCTGGGAGTATTTCTCACCAGCTGCAGCTGCAGTTGTCTGCACTACTCTTCAATGGAACTTTCACGTTTATAATATGATACTTTATATAAAATCAATGTCAATAAACTATTTGAGTAACAATGTACAGCGCTCTTGAGATGATTTTCTCACGAAAACAGCGCTTTAGAAATGATCCATTAAATAAATTCATTTGTATATCTTTTTCATCCCAGAGTCAAAAGTTACGTCAAGAAAAAATCCGCATTCGTTTCCTTCCCTAAGTTGTCGTACCTCCTCCACATGCTCAAAACAAGAAACCATTCCTTACTATAATGAGCAACACTTTTCGTGATATTTGTCTTCTTCAGACTGAAAATATGATACTCCTCTTATGATATAAACCATTACAACAGTACGACCTTCTCCATTTTCATACTCTTACTAAGGGCTTCTTTGTAGTAGTTCGTTTTGAAGAGCGTAACTTTCAGTGGTTTGTTAATTTCGGCCACGTTGTTTAAACGGCGGTATTTGGTTTTACACCACGAGTTCTATCACAATGTTTTGATCAGACAGGTCTAATAAATCATCAATCAATAGATCTCTATAGGGGTAAACTCAGGGCTTTCTATAAATGTGGGTTTCTTTTGTTCAGAGTTCACGAATTTAAACAAAGCGTATTACATTATTTTAGGAGAGAAGTGGTATGACAGAACCAACGAAAAACTATCATAATGCAGCAGCTTTTTATTACCAATATTCACAACCATAATCTCTCAAAATGATTTTAATTTTGATGTCGCGAAATCGAGTTAGTTTCTGAAACAACTGTTTTAATCCGGTATTATTGCAGTGTATGTTTGCTTTGAACTTTTTGAGCAAAACTTAATATCTAAAAAATGTACTCCTTCTCCTGATATTTGATTATCTTTTTAGTATTTTATAATTCAGCGCGAGTTTTTACGTCAAACTAAAAAAATACTAATCTACTAAGGTACTAATTTGCACCCTTTTATTTATTCTCCTAGTAGTGTTTAATATTACATAATTTGTAAAAAATACTTAAACGGCAGCACAATTCTTCTGTCATAAATAAATAATACAAAACAGCTGCCATATAAAATGGGTTCTTATTAAAATACTCGTTCTAAAGAACATTTTAACAACCGTATTGTAAATTTCAGTTTTACACGGAGCAATTATCCAGTTAATTGGTTTAACCCTACGCAACAAATTGAGGAATGCCCATCTGAAAATGTACTCGTATGTGTCAAGCACGAGTACATATATGTGGGATGGCCGGTTCTCTAGTATGAGTTTTGCTTATTGCTTGTGTTTTAGTACCCAGCTTGCTAAAGTTTTGTTTTCTGTTCTGTACATAATAGGTTTGACCCTAAGCGGATTAAGTTTCGACATTAATTTGTATTTGAGAAGCATAACTGGCGTTAAGTTAAATCAGACACCTCTATGTAAAGATTATATTTAAATCATTTCAAGTCAAATCACTTTTCAGGGCGGTAATTCAAACGGGGTTTAAAATAATATGTTGAAATGTTATTTTATAATCACCTTTATTTTTAATAAGTTTGTTCATGATAGATGACTACAATTAATAAATAAATAAAATTGAAGTCGAGTCAAAGATTCTTTTCTAAATAATAATTAATCTTTATATTGTACCTCGTGCTACTTGATTTACACGAACAATTTGTGGAGTTATGAGTTTACTACGATTACAATGGAGTATGATTCAAATGTAACTTGCCAATGAGTTAGGGATCTTATCATTTGCATTTCTATATATTTCTGATAATAATATTCTTGGTTCGATTGCCTGAATATTAAGCATGTGGTTGTACTAAAGTGACATTAGGCATAAGTTATCATTTGTTTTATGATTCTTGTAAATAAAACTCCAAATAATTTTGCTGTACTGTAGATAATAACAGATCACTATTGTACAATTATTTTTGATGATGTCTTTTTATAAAAATCATTTGAGGACATCGAGATCGCCACACTCAATAATAGAGCAACGAACTGAAAAATAAATAGTGATGTAGTTTAACATTGGACTCATATTCTCGATAGGAATATAAATAGGGTGATGTAACTATTTAATGAAAAACTGAAAAGTGCTACTTTACATTTTGATAAACGGTTAATTTTGCAAATTTTGACAGCAGCTGTCAAATAAGGTCATATCCTTATGATATCTACAATGAAATAATTAAGAAAATGTTTTTCGGTGATTCTAGATACATTATAAGCGAGTCAAACATGCATCGCCGCTTACTCGGATTTCATTCAGACAATTCATACAGCACAAGGCATAAAGCGTTATAGCTAATAATGATTATTAATTATTTTAATATAATTTCAACACGTCGATAAATATATTCAGACGGCAACCCATCAAATTAGGTTTATCGCAACATTCAACGACAAAACCAAAATAAAGTTATGTAATATTTCCCGGGGAGCGCATCGAACGTGTAGATATTTTTTTCATTAAAAGATAAACAGAATTGATGGCGATTTTCCATCAAATGCCCTTTCAGTTTAACCCGCGGGAGAATTAAAGCGGACACGATGCAGTCAGTCAACCGTGGGGACACACTGCTCCAGTTCGCGTTGTATCTATTTACCTTTTGACCCTTTACATTAAGGCTACCCGCGCTGTGCTCGCCGTGCCCGTGGTAGTATAAGCTACCCTAGTTTTGGCGGTAAACGACTTGACGTTTCGCCCGCCGACTGAAGGAGAATCCGGGTCACGTGAGGGCGATGGTAGTGGGTGGGCGGCCTCTATGTAAATTAGGTAGGAACGGTGAATGTTACCGATACCAATTTTCCAAAGGGGTAATATTGCCCCTAATTGGATGCATTGTAATACGGTAAACGCTATTGGGAAATAAAGCAGGAAATACTGCGGATATTTTTGTTGAACTATTTTGTAACATTATATAAGTATACACACGTCAATCTAACTGTATAGGTACACATTATTGTTCGATCTAATTCGCTTCTGAAGAATTATTCTTAACTGTTAGGCGAATATAGGGGAGAGATTGCTGAAACTCTTATATATCGCTAAATATGTTCCTGTCTCGAGATTACGTAGAAAGATTTTTGAAGAATATGTTCAGAAAAGATTAATTAATGTTCAAGAGATTAATCGCTAATCCGGAAACGTGACCACATGAAGCAACTGATAAGTATAAATATTCATTTTGTATTGCAACATATGTCCTAGATGAGTGGAAAACCCAAGTTACTCAGAAAACCGAAGAGTTTCATAGAACTTCACTCATGACTTAACTCAGACAATAGCTAATAAAAATGACAGAGCACACAAACCATACATCTCGCTTTACATGTTCTGAATTATCACGACTTACCATTATCTACAATAAAAAAATTTGAATAAATTTTCTGCCGGGTTCTTTTGAATATTTCCCAAAATACCCTCCTACAGACCTGTTTTACTATTCACCTATTCATCGTTTACCTCAAAGAACCAATATTCATTCTGCTTATCATTATTATTTGCAGTTTGATTTCTTCCACGATATTCAAATTTGTAACTCAAATAATCACTCAAATTCTTTCCGCACATTTTATTCAACGATATCTCTGCTGCATTTTTTCTGTTTGTTTTTAATTTTTCAAGTTTCCGACAATTGCTGGTAAGGTGGCAATCAAAATTCCATCGCAAATCAATCTTACTTTCACATACTCTTTCCTTCTATTATCTCTTTTTACCATTTCTGAATAGCTTATAGCACACGTATATTGGCAGTATATACATCCTTTCTTCTATTCTTTCTTGTTTTAGATTCTGAACTACGCAAAAGAGGTAAATATTCTTCTATCACAAGTAACAAACAGTTCCTTGAAACCAGTAAAGGTTTATTTTGCAGAATAGAAAATGTTATTGGTGATAAACTTGTATCCGTAATTCTAAAATGACCACCACATTTTTAAGTCACTTCTGTTTCTTTAATATGTTTTTAAATGTGTGTCACGTATAAAAGGACATTGTAGAGAGCAGATAGAGATTCAAAGTGGAGAATAAACAGTTTTATATCAGCATTGCGAATACAAAGTATCGGATTACCCTTTAAAGTGAATCATATTTTAATATCCTGGTGGATCTAGTAGTTTTATCGACTAATGCATCCCTCTAATTCTCGAAACATTTTTGTATACTCCTTTTATGGTATTATTTTTTTTTACGTAATTGTCTATTTGTTTAAAAGATCGGTTGAAGATGTCGTTAAAAGAGTGACAGCAGGTAATTCAGTGAATAGTACCATGCACTCCATAATTGCAACAATATACTCTCCAAAGAATCGCAGTTGGCATAATGGAGTCTAGGTACCTACCTTGCTATATGGTAGTAAATCGAGAACTTGGCAGAAGAAAGATGAAAGCAGAATAAATGCAGTGGAGATGAGATCATTACGCAGAATGTGCGACAAGACCCTGAATGATAGAATAATAAATGAATATATCAAAGAAGAATGTCAATTAAAAATATAATCATAAACAGAATGAAAGTTACATGTATGAGATTGTTTGGCCATGTTGAGTGAATGGCAAAATTTAAGAATAGTAAAATAGAATTACATTGCGAATATTAGTTGCAGAGCGGTGCGTGGAAGGCCTAGAAAAACTTGGCAGAAGCATGTTTCTCAGCTTTTTAACGGATGCAATGTTAGGAGCCACAACAACCGTTGGGTATGTATAACGAGATGTATGAACGATGAGGTAGCAAGGATTGTGTGTCAGGACAGAGAAAAGTGATGCTCCATTCTCTCAGCCTACCCCTATCGGAAATGGCGTGATGTTATGTATGTATGTATTCAACATCCCTAATATCATCTCTTGATTGATGGTTTTACTTATTCAATGTCACTTATATTAAATTGAAATCCTAACACGCTTCAAGTTCTGACAAAAAAGACCTAACAAAATAGGAGTTATAAACATTGAGTAATATCAAAATGAAAACAGCAAGTGTCATATACGAGTATACATCTAATACAAGATAAGAAGAATTAGAAGATGGCGAAAGCGATTGATTTATTACTAAACATTACTCATTAAATATAAAACGGACACATTGAGAGAGTAAGAAAGAGATAGAGAGAGAGAGAAGGAGAGTGATAAATGCGAGATAAGAGTTGAAGGTGCAACATTAAATCATTTAAAAACAGCACTCAGCAAGTACTCCTGATTGAAATTAGTCATAATTAATGAAATCTCTCCACAACGCCGCAAATTTAATGTCGTTTCCATTCTAGCAAAATTCTTGAATGAAGAGCCTCCAACCCTCGTCACAGTGGGTACACAGGAAAGCTTTATAATTACGATATAAACCATTTGATATTTGCGCGCAGATTTGGAAGAGGCGAAAAACGTAATAATTCTCTAGATGGAGTTATAAAAATATCCACATCTGAACATTTATTAATACTGTTTGTATCCAGTCCACTGGAGGCAAGGATGGAATTAATGTTTCAATGTTCACACCCTTCTGCAACATTAATCATTCACACTAACAATCCGTGATAAGCTATATTGCAGACCGCAGCGTAGCGCCAACTGCTGGACCGCGGCTTCTATAATGGCTCCAATCCAAATTCAGACTGCGAGAGCTTTAAAACTGCCCAATAAACCATACAAAGATAAACTTCATCCACAAAGCAATATCGTTAATTATAAACGTATTACGAAACAATCAAAACCACACGAAATAACGTATTCATTTGTTATTTGTTGTTTCCGTAGTATGATTAGTATAACTCAACAAGTATCGTAATTTTCAATTGAAACCAGATTCAAGATGAAATATTCTCGTACATTTTGATGCAATCCTAAATTTCAGAATTACTGCAGGAAAAAATTCCTATTAATAGAAAATTTTCACTATTTTTCGTCAGTCACTGACCCTCCGTCTATATCTGTCAATATCATTCTTCTACTGTCACCTTCGTATCCAGAAACAGTACGGGTGAGAAATGAGAGAAAATAGATTTTTCTCCTCATGCAATATACAAAGAGATATTAATATATCAATCACAAACCGTTTATATTAGTATCTTTTTATGCTTTCATTTTAATTCATCTCGATCCATTTTTGATATGGCACATAAACATTCTAACATTTTTATTTTTTTTATTTATTATTACATGGATAATTTACTAAGCGCTGTTTTCGTGAAAAAATCATCTCAAGAGCGCTGTACAGTTTTATACTTAAATATCTTAATTGCCATTTTTTGCAGATTTTATATTGAAATTATTATGGTCACAAACAAAATAAAGAAATATAATGTTATGTTGATTATGATGTATTTAATTCCTGATGGTTGTCCTGTGAGGATCCGGGGTAATCCTCCTTCTCCTTTTTCTTCTCGGTGTAGTTGATGTCAACGTCTTCCAAATAGGCACCCAATATTGAAACGTTTTATTTAGATGGAATTATTATGCGAGTGTATTTGTAGACGTGAGCGTGTGTATTTGTATCCTCCGAGAGCACAGTAGTATTGGAGAAGTATCCGAGACATCTGTATCACATATGCATGTGATCCTGTCGGGATCCATTTGCTATTGTTCTGTGGACACAGCTTGACAGTTTATGCATGCTAGCCCACGTACTTAGATGTCACCATGCGCCAGTCACCACACTGAATTTATACATTTACTATTATTTAACAGGGAATTACTCATTGTAACATCTAACATTAAAGTGGGATACTTTGATATTAAAAATTATATTTTTGATATCAGATTTATCGGCTTAAAATTCCGCACATTTTGTACTAATTTTTGATGTACTTTAACAACTATTGCTATTTTTAAATGTTAAGAAAGCTGGATACGAACGACGCTGCGCTGCCGCTCGCGCATCTTCTTGCATCTTAATTTTTTTCAAAAATATCAATTTAAGCAAATAAAAGTGAATCAGATGCCTTTGCTTACAGTTTGTGTGTAATAGAAAAGACATCACTGTCAAAGTCAAACTGTGATTGTATGTTTTTTATAAAAATTACATACGAGGTACCAATACTTTCAAAATACTTATGATGACGCGTAATATTAAATGTTTGCTCTTGTAGAGATATCCTTAAGAATACTAAATAGAAAAAGCGTGAAATATGCATATTAAGATATATATTTGTGTAATATACGCTATGATAATGCAAATAACAATTCTATTGACGTTTATATTGAACCATTAATCATTATTATTACAATTTGTTCAGAGGTAGTTAATTCATAACCCCTGAATCGCGCAATGTATCGCCTTGAAATTCGCATGTAGAAAAATGATCGTTATACCCACATTTCACAACTCATCGCAACAAATGTTACATTTAAGGACTTCAGGAGCGCTTAACGCATGTGTGATATTGGTTGATCCACAAATAAAACGTGGAAATCTTTTTGGCCTCGCATTTGGATACCCAGGCGCTCTGACCCGTAGCGGTTTAATATTTGACACGGAAAAAAATGCTAAATCGTTTCGTTGTAGAAGTTGATGAATGAAAATTGAATGGACAGTTTATCACTAGAAATTTGAACACTTTATTCATGCATGTGAAGCGAATCTCGTTTTTTCGATTGAAAAACTATTGTGTTAGGTAAAATCGCATATTCATCAGGATCAATGTTAATATTGCAAAAAAATAATCTACTAAATCTTTTCAAGTAAACCAGATACAAAAATATTTATTTATCTGGTGTTATTTCATTTTAACGCTTCACATCTACAGATTATAAGTTATATAAATTTTTCGTACTCTGCAATATCTATATTCTACATTTGTCTACATTTTCAGCAACCTGAATTAAATGTTTGATCTGGTCGGATCATCAAGTTTATATTTCTTTCATAAATATATAGATTAGATTCAATAATTGTCAATCTCTTACTGTCCTCTATTTGGCCTCAAACAATATATTCAAAATATCACGAGTTCTTTTCGGATACGGTGTGAATACTTTCACTTCTACATGTAGTTCCTTAAAACCAATCGGTTAATGTTTTGATCTATTAAATTCCTCCTACCTATAACATAACGCGGGCCTCTTCAAATCCCGCGTTAAATCTACTCTATCCCTAAGTCTTTCCTATGATGTTATAGACCTGCTTCGACGGTACCTTCTATGTGAGAATACTTTAAAAATATATGCAAAACGTAAATCGAAAAATCAGTTTAAGATTCTTAATAAACCAGCCAAAAAGATATATCCAGACATTAACAAGTTTCGTATTGCTAAAGATTTCACGATCATTTCATACCACAATTAATTCTTTATTATCATCGTTTCTAAACTTCTCTTACTTACTGTAGAGTTGAATCATGTGCAATAAATAATTTAGTTCTTAGAAATAGCCTTCAGCCACTTAAGTACAGAAAATGGTCGGATCGGCTTGTTCTGCCGGTATTTTCATGGAAGATGATCTCAGAAATTGGTGTCTTTAGTTCCTTAAATTTCTGTGTTTGATAGAGTCACGCGCAAACGACTTCTCTCATCCCTTCACAGTTGATATAGAGATTTAATCTTTCACCATTCATGTTTCCTTCTACTTTTAATGTGGATCTCTTCAAGACCTCTGTCTTTAAATCTTCCACTTCTCGAATAACGTCTGAGGGTGTTATAGCCAGCTCCGACAATAACTTCTACGCAGGAATGTTTAAAACATAATTCACGCACACTTGATTTATATATAATAACAATAATATGTTTTTATCAATTTCTAAAGATTGTTAGGTTAGTTAAATTTTAGCAATTTTTAAATATCGTACAAATATCGCGATATTTGTAATCCAGAGATTCTTGTAAGTATATAAATATTGAAATAAAAAATAGCTTTATATTTAAGATCTACGAGGCAGAAAAGTTAAGAGACAGTGGTACAAAGTCACCTAGCAACATTCAATTTCAACTTTCACAACCTCTCACGAAAGAATTGTTCTAGATGACAGGATTTATAGAGAAATTCGAGATAATGATTGCGAACTTCAAAGAGACTGTTAGAATAGGCGCGCGGGAAGAGACAAAAGTAATCCGGTTGAAAAATGCTCCTAATAAATATTTACGTTAAAGTTGATTAATATGAGCGGAGTCGCAGATCGGGGCTGAGAAAATGGGGTGACTTTTAACTATGGTGTGACTCCTTTGTAAATTGGATTGTAGAGTGGAAGGAACTAATAAAGTGTAATGAGGATCTTAATTAGAAAATTTATTACTCTCTTAGTTAAACGAAGAAGATTTTTGCTGAAAGCTCGGTACTATTATTTATTTTATATTTAGAAAACATATTTCTTTGTCATATTTTATACAATTGAAGAAAGGTTTCCTTTTCAACGTGCTTAGAACTAAACGGGATCAGTTCTCGGCACAATAAGCGTTCTTTGGAGAAAAATTGTTAAAAGTGCATTGAATAGTAGCGACGTCATTAGCCTTCCTTAAATGGGGTTAGCCATCTTACATATTAATATTTTAGTGAATTGCTAACAGCAATAATAATCTTCTGTACTATTTTAGGCATGCTTAAGGGGTCAAAAACCTTCAAGAATGGAGATAAATTTCATAGAAACATTTTTTCCCATTATATTTTATGTCAGTACATTCTGCATACAATGCTTTGTTGTACAATCTAATTGATTTCTCTTGAATTGCACAACACATAAAAGAAATTACTTCAATTACGAGTATTTACACTTCAATTACGAGTATTTACACTTCAATTACGAGTATTTACACTTCAATTACGAGTATAAACACCCTAAAAAAATTAAGTATCACTTTGTCTGAAGACCGCCACTCTAAGTACTAAAGAAACGAAGAATATGGAAGAGGTGTAAAGATAAATTTTGATTTAAAAAAAGACAGTGTTGCAGCCCAATGTTATATCATAATACATTTCTGTCTATATTGATACCATATAATACTTATTGGATTATTGAATTAGAGTATTAAATTTTTGCCACAATCCTCAAAAAAAATATATACTCATATTGCTGTCTCCATTGGTATAAAAATCAACTTCATGAGAGGTCTCGGCATGCTAAATAACTAAAAAATGTATCATTCCTTTTGCATCGTATTTTGCATTGCAATATCATCAATCTATTGGAGTATAACAAGTTGAATCAAGAGAATTATTAATATCATTATTTCTTCTGTTGACAAATAAAAATAAATGGCAGCAAACGTCCCTTTTGAATATTTCTAAATACACAATTTTCGTGATTAATCATTGGCCTTTGGGAATCTAAAAACAGCCAAAAGCACTTATAGATGAATGATAAATTTAGAAACGCAAGAATGAAATAGCAATAGACAAGAGTTGATGGTCAAGGTATGTATACAGCAGAAAATTCAATAAATATGTTTTGATTTTAATTTCGGGATATCCTGATTGGGAAAAGTGGTGAGGACCTAGGAAGATCTTCCATACAGTTTCGGATCTCGTATGCAAAGTACGGTCTCTTTAGAACGCTCAGTAAGGCAATGAACCCAGAACGGAGTCATTCCGAACATTGGGAACCCAATTTATTTGGGTAGAAAATGGTTTCCTTCCGACGGATTTAAAAACAATTTAGCTCTTTCGAACGGGCGAATAATATCGCTGCCGGGTGCGAAACTTTTCAGTAGGAATTTTGCCAAAAAATAAAAGATTCCCTTGCTTAATTCATTTTCACGACAATGAAATTTTATTCCGCGGAACAATAGTACAATTACATATATGATCATTTTTTTGTTGTAAACTTCTAGGTTAATTAATAACTTACCATTTGAATACTGATTTCATTTTGTTTGGAAATTTTATGTTATACTACACATAAGGCACTATGACGCCACCATCTGTCTGGGTCTGTAACATTCAGGGCAATAGCACATATCGGCCTCGTGGTCAAGTGGTAAAAAGACACTTGACTAAAGCGTTGGAGGAATGCTGGAGGTTGCGGATTCAAAACCCGCCGGAGTAATAAGAGTATTTATATAAAAATGCATTTTTCTAATTTACATGTGTGTGTAA
>JAPMAF010000315.1:0-15606 GCA_026537445.1 Silvatares holzenthali | reverse complement strand
AGTTTCTAAATAATTGACAATAAATAAATATGGAAGTCTCCTATCACAAAGTTACCACCGAACAAATCGAATTTACTATAAAGTGGCCCAAAACATTGGCAAATAACTTAACAACTTTGACTTGCCAATCTTTTAGTCACGAAAACGCATGAAAGTATTTTATTTGGTAAACTTTAACTATGATATTGTTTACATGCTGCAAAGGTTTCTTCAAAGGCTATTGGAATAATAAAATACCTGTGATATACACAGAACATATTAAAATAAATTAAATACAATATGAGATAACAATGCTAATTTTAAATCACAATGGTTTGTGTATAAAATTAACTCGTTCATTATGCAACATATAACTATGATTTGTAGATAATGAAGGCTGAAATCTCTATCATTCGTTGGGTGAACAAGCTTAGTATATATAATATTGAGAAATTTCAGATAATTGATGATTGGGAACCATAAGTAATCACAGTTCATGATGTCCTTATAAAAAAGGTGAGAATGATGGATGAGCAGAATAAAAGTACTGTTTGACGAATGTTTCAGTGAAAAAGTTTGCACAGTTATGCTTATTGATTAGACTATAAGCTCAAAAGGAAAGATCTTAAGTATAATCAGTATTGTGATGACTATTTACAAAGAATCATTCAAAATTACTATAAAATATATTCTTTAGAAAATGTTCAACATCTTATTAAGGATATTCAGCTGGCCGTTCGCTTACATAAGTACATTAAAATAATCTCACAGTATTAATATAACAGTAATTAACTAGATTTCTATTAATTATTTTGATGACACTTTTTATACGTAATAAATATAGTTCCAAAACATTGTTTCGAGTAAAAAAAATATTTAACATATAAATACTTTTTGCATTGTAAATAAAACATTTGTGATGAGAAGAATAAATAGCAAATAAAACATATACATGAACATTTAATTTTACTAATTAAACTCCTAAATCAGGTACTAACCATACAGTGAATGAGGAACAATGATAGTTTTATAATAAATATAAAAATTATCTTCATACTATGCACCTTTCCAGAGAGAATGAGAAAAATAAAGAAGTAGATATTCTAATGTATTTATTTTAAAGCATAAATCAATGAAGGAAACAGATTGCGAAGTTTTATAGTATAGAAGGTGAAACGATATAATATACATTTATCGGTATGTATAAGATAATATTGAAACAATTTATTTTTCATTCTCTTCAAACGAAAGTAATGTCTGGGATATTTACTACGCTTATCTAATAAAACAATCTCTTCATATTTGTCATGATTATTTAAAAAGTTCAATCATCAATAGTTATTGCGAAAATTGATAATTATTTGAATTAGGATGTGTATATTTGGAGAATGGTTGATCCGATTCAGGCCGATCAGAGTCATCATCAATGGCTTGAACAGGTGATTTCGATCGGCCCCATTCACTTTCTGGGTCAGAGAATATACTTTTATCCATCAGACAGTCCTCAGTTGACATTTCCGATACTCCCTCCAATTCTGAAACATCACATGTAACTAAATGCATTTTAATGCCAACATAATTAAAATTTAACGAATTACATACACATAACTCTTACCGTTATCATAAAAATTGATTTGATCATCTTCCCACTCATCATCATATTCTAAATTTTTATTATTATCTCTTTCTGCAGGAGATTGTAAACTCTCCGATTCGACATCTGTTACATCATAAATTTCTGTCATCTTAACCTGTAAAAAAAATATTTTATTTATAAAATTATTTATTTATTATTTTTCAGAGCATTACTGATAAACTATTTGAGAAATGTCTAATTATTTCAATGTGTGCATGAGTTCAGTAATGCTTCACGGAATAATTGGGTAGGTATGTTTGAGATACCTACATTCATTATTCAGACACCGGGAGTTAAAAATAAATCTATACGCAATAAAATAATGTATAGGTGATAATTTGGAAGACATAAGATACGAGTCATAGCTCTTCAAAGGTGATTGGTGTTTGGAGTTTGAACTCTCGGAAAGATTAGCTAAAAGATAATTTTTTTGTCTTGATAAAATAGAAATTGCGGTATGAACATTGACACTATCTGTGCAGAATCTATAAATTAATAATTTAATCACAATAAGCTGAATGAGAACCGGATTATTGAAGTGACTATTCCTTTAAAAAGGGCAAAGATTTATATATATATATATATCTTTTAAATGAGTGAAAAATGACAAATTATAATAAATAAACATCAATTATATCATCAAATATTATTATTATGAATACCTTATTGTTACTATCTGTATAGTAGAATGCCATGAGCGCATCATGCTGAGTTGTCACATTCAGAATTTGCTCGAATGTGTCATCATCCAAAGGTAGATCTCCCATTCCCAGATTAGAGCCTATTGCAACATCACCAAGTCTGGACACGGTCGAATGAGATCGCCTGGTAAATAAATTGAATATAATAAATTTGATATAAATGAGCAATGAATCCAAAAACATAATAAAATGCTGATCAACAAACTTTTGAATGGGATGCCGTTCTGTGGCCTTCTTGTGCCCATGTTGTTTAGTAACTTTTTTATTATAAAGCATATCTTGTACTTGGCGCATCAATGCCCACCATGCTGCCCAAAACGATTCATTCAATTTAGGTTTACAGCCCAATATCCTGAAATTGATAAGACTTATTTAAAATGTATATTTAACAACCTTATCAAATTATTAGGCAATCTATTCAATGCGCAATGTACAAATATCTATTGTTTTAAGTGGTGAGATCATAATAGTGGCTGAACTAGATATACTATATTTTAAATTACACAATGATACAAAATTAGCCAATGAAACACAATGAAGTCTTGATCCAGACCTTATCGCATGGCAGCAACATTTGGATATTGTAGAAGGATGGAAGTAGTAGAGATCTGATTGTTAATAATAAGCGAAAAGACTGAGTGATAAAATAGAATACAAATTTAAAGGAAAAATTGAAAACAAAGAAAGTTGCTTGTATGGTTTGAAGTTGCTGCAACAATACAAATAATATTTATTACTTATTTTAAACAGATCATAGAACATATTTAACATATAACTATGTTACCATCCAAATGCCAAAGTTTTAGGTACAAAATATTTGAAAACTCTAGGAAACTGAAAAATTTCAAAGCGTGCTTGCAAAATTTTCATTAGTACCATTTTTTTAAGTATTCCCACATAGAAGGTACCACCGAAGCAGGCCTACAACATCATAGGGCACTATGCGGGTTATGGAAGACTTAGGGATAGGGTAGAATTAATGCGGGACTTGAAGAGGTCCATGTTGTAGGTAGGAGGAAACACAGACAACGGAAGGTCATTGAGAATCTATTAGTTCTCATGCACCCAATATCAACTGTGAAGTGACAGGCGTTCGCAAAACGCGTAGCTCTGCCAAAATCAGTGATGCCAGTTCCTGAGAGCATCTTCCATGAAAATATCGGTAAAACAAGCGGATCATCCTGACCTTTCTTCTATGCTCTAACGGTTGAAGATCAGCAGTAAGTACTGGATTATTTATTAAACGAACCGCACACCTCTGCACAGAGTCAAGGAGAATTTTTAGATACTTGGGAGTTCCAGACCAAAAGTGTCTACCAAACTCAATTTTTGGACGCACCTGCAATTTATATAGAGTGAGAAGCTGGGGCCCAGAGAAGAAACTCCGAGCTCTATACAACACATCCAGCTTCCTAGAGGCTTATTCAACTCTAGTTTCTATGGTACAGCGGTGCTTAAGATCACCCGAGAGCGATACTCCGAGTATATCAATATGATCACAGTTAGGGAGCGTGCTACCTTCAAAGGAAACAAGATTACTATTAGGATTCCTCTTAGCTGAAATCAAGCACGGCTGAGTCTTTGAGACATTGAAGTCAACAAGGTTTTGCTTTCCTCAGATGCTAACTTTATCTAATTGGGAGTTAATTCCAAGTCTCAATGTCTGTCTGGCCTCGGTCAACTGGCTGTCCGTTGGCGGCCTATCGAATGAGTAATCATCATGTACAGTGCTGTCATCTCATAGAAGTGAAGGGGAGCACAATCAATGAGGTCATTGATGTGCAGCAGAAACAGAGTAGGAGACAGCACTGAACTCTGTGGGACACCAGCATTAATGAAATGGGCGGAAGAGGAATGGCCATCAATAACGATTTGCATTCACCTATCCTTTAAAAAGTTGGCTATCCAGTCACACAGGGTGCTAGGCAACCCATAAGAAGGAAGTTTATGCCACACTCTGTCAAATGCCTTGGAAATATCCAAGGCATATCGTAAGTTCACCATCACAGTCATAAAACATGTTTTGTTTTAATTATACAGTAAAAATATTATTATGCCACTACTGAGAATCATCCGATGTATTGTTAAATAGCAAATCTTAATTAGGAAAATATTTTATTAAATTGTCAAAAAAAGAGATAAGAGAAGATAATAAAATGCTTCTAGGTTCGTCATAATATACCACCTAAATACGTAGTTCCATGAAGATAACGAGAACAAAAAATCATTCTTATCATTTTTAGTTCTCCATGTGTCCAATTACGTCCAGTAATAAATACTAGATATCATCATTGCTCCTTGTTCATTATAATTATACACAGATGTTTCCTACTGCAATTGATTTTAACAATCACCAAGCACAAGAAACAAAGAAAATTAGTAAGTATAAAGCAAAAATTAACAGTTAAAAACTAATAATAGAGAAATAAAACAGTATCCTGGAATGGAATCTATTTAGACAACACAAGCATTCTGTGTTTAGTAGCAATAGAAGAAATATATAAAATACAGGAATCAATTGCGCCAAGGCAATATTCTTACTTGTAAGAGACTTATAAAAGCAAAAGCTAAATAATAATTTTTCAGCACGCACATCAAGCAAAACCAGAACAAACCTGATAATTATATACCTTGAGATTTAGATCCAAGAACTTGAAAGTGTATTAAATTTAAAGAAGATTACACATAGGGAAGTCATTGCTGATAAAAATCATAATTGAATTTCAAAATGTATTTATAAATGTAAATTTTAATTATATTCTTATAGTGTTCGATAGGTAGAAAGAAATATGAGTATATATGTATTTACACAACACGTGTTTATTTAGTATCAATCAAACTTGTGTAAGAAAACCTTGAAAACAAAAGTAAATACTCATACAGATTGACTAATATATTTACGAGAGCTGAAACTGATTAATCCTTAGATGCCCGTGATGCACATTCTTATCAGAGCTATTAAATGACCTTCCCATACCAAAATGTTCATGTTTTCTATTTCACATGTACAGGGATATATGACTGACTACACATTAGATGAATTTGTGCATGTTGTAACATTAGTTGAACTGATTGTGATAATTTCAATAATTTACTAATTTAGGGTTGTGCTGCTGTCAGTGTGTGTTACATAAAGAAGAAGAATATTAGTTAATTTATACAAAATACATGTATTTGTGAAATATAAACATACCTATTATCTTAGTGGTAAAGTCAAATTTCTATGTTGGAATGGTGCATTTTCCTTTCTGTTAACTCTAATTTTGACAACAGTTCTATATTGTCAAGTGTTAAATAAAAGCAGAACATATTTGTTTAATGCTCATAATTAAATTACAGCTGGTGATACACAACTGTTTTGGTCCAACCTTATTGTATGGTAGAAAAACTTGGTCATGGTAGAAGAACGAACAAAAGCAGAGTATATGCAGTAGAGATGAAATTATTAAGAAAAATGTGGGAAATTACAAAATAATAAGAAATGAAAATAATGGAAAAAAATAAAAGTAACAATCTTAAATTGAATAAAGGTTGGCTCTTTGAGGTGATTGGATATATTGAATGAAAGAATAATGAAACAGGTTTATACTTGGGAAGGTGATGCATTAAATATTTAGAAAATGTGTCAAAAATTTCAACAACTGTGATGATGTGAAGATAGTGAAAAATGTGTGTGTGAGAGAATGAGCAAGTGGTGTTCTATACTCTCTGCTCATCCTTATAGGAAAATGATGTGATGTAAAATACGTATATACAACATTTTAAATTGATATTTTTATAAAACATGTATTTTATGAAGGGCAGAATTCTTGGGTGGTTTATAAGATTGATTGATTATTTTCAACATAGTAACGAACACAAAAAACGAACAGTTTTTTTAGAAATATTGGACAAAAGATACTAAATACGAGTTTGGATACAAAGGCAAAGCTATTTTGATTACATTGTATGTTACCTCTTCTTAATATTCACGTGCTTTTCACACCCATCACAGGACACCATTATATTGGACACAACCCTGTATTGAAGAGTATGAGTCTCAATAGAATCACCAATATAACTAAACATACAATATTATTATGTCAACCATAGAAACTCTATAATAGTCAACCAAAAAGTAATCAGAAAACAGTAAATTATCAAAATAAATATTGTAATCAGAATAATACATCAACTTATAATCAATCGAATATTTACAAATGAGACTACTGATTTGAGTTGATGAGTAAGGTATCTAGGGCAAACCGACATTGTAATAAAGGAATATTTAAACTATTTTTAATATATACTAGGCGGTTCAGTGACCTTACAAACAAATCCATAGAATAAATAATGTTACTCACTTTGTACATGTGGCATATATAATATCAGCTGGGATTGTGCACGGAAGGGTCAGGAGAGATAGAAGTTTCATGCTTTTATGTTTAAAAACCCAATTCAGCAAACCTTTATTTGCTGAATCAATGGCATTTTGAAAAACTGTTATTACCGTGTCAGGCAAGTTTGCAACCAATGCTTCCTGTAATCATAAATAGGGCATCAATAACAAGCAAAAAAATAATGAAAGATTATGCAGAATTGATTTTCTCCTTCATTTGGTGCTGTTTTCCAATAAAGGAAGGTTACCATCATCCCAAATTGTCTTGAATGTATTGATGGTCAAGAGCACAGAGGTAATACGTCAATTTCAAATAGTTATAAGAAAACTGAATTTAACAGTTTAATTTGCACCATTTTAAAACGATTCATGGACAAATGGTAAATTTATTTTGTTAAATATTATTGTTTGTATTAATTTCTTGTAATTAATTGATTTTTAACAATTGAAAATAATGAAAGTTATTTTTTGCCACATACTGTATGTGTATAATAACCCTAGACCCTCAAAATATGAACATATTACCTCCGTTAATTCTATACCAACTGTTGCAGGGAACAGTTTGGACTCTAAGTATACATTTTGTATTCAAAATATTTCAGGACTCCTGTTTATAAAAAAACGTGTACTCTCTATGAAACCAGCGGGATGATGTGGCAATGACCTTGTGTATCAAGTGTCTGACTAGTACCAACTGTAACTGGTAGCATTCATTTGCGTAAAGTGTGGGTGTGTTTGTCATTGCTACCAAACAAATGAAGTAACTGATAAATATTAGATTTTGTTTAAAATTGGAAAATTAGCTACAGAAACATACGAGATGAGACTCGGTATCTTAACTATGATAAGTGTTAGCACTTCGAAATAAAAAACAAAACGATGCTAATCACCCTTTTTTGACAGTATTCATTGAGAATTTTCTTATGAAGGTTCCACAGTGATTGGGCATTCTATAAAGACATTTTGGATCAGCTTTGAAATGAATAAGGCATGTGAGGACCAATTTGTTTGGTTAGTTGAAAATTGACTACATCTTTTTGTGGCAATTTTTGGTGAGAAGGCAGATTATATGCATCAACCACCGCCTGTACTTACCAGATCTGTCTTCCACGGACTAACTTTTATTTAACTAGTTGAAATTGAAAATAAAGGGAGGAAATTGATGTGGCTAGGGCATCAGAACTCAATAGTGCTGGAATGGAGACATTTTAGAAGGACTGGACCTATTACATTCTATCTAAGTGTTGTATTAGGAAGATATTACATAGCAAGTTTAATATAAAATGTAAATTTTATATACTTTCTGTGTGTGATTAGTCCCGTAATATTTTCAATACACCATGTATTTTTAAGTGTGATGTCTTCCTTTTCTTTTCAATAATGTGTATATCGAAAATGAACATTTTTATCCGCCTGGACAGTCTTATTTTAAATTCTTTGAGTTTGTTCATTGTTGCTACATTAATTCAAAAATTAAATCTTTCACACTATGCAGTAGGACAAGTAACAAATTGACACCTTTATATTCGGTTATTCATATCTATGTTTAGAGCATTCCGCACAGTTAGCTCAAAAGGTAGCGAAGATTGGGAACAATAGTTCTCCATTTGTGTCGCATTTGATTTAATATTTCATCTTTTGTAACATACATACACTAACTTTCTCAATTTTTAACAATCTTATTATAAATATAGAAGCTTATGCTAAAACGTAAGACCCAATAGATTACTCAAGTCATATTATTACGTTTATGTTTATAATAACAATGTGTGTGTGTAATAAATAAAGTTACATATTCAAATGACATTCATATCATTAAACAAATACATACATACATTGAAAATAAGGACCTATTAGTGAATAATAGTGTTCACCAACTTTGAAATGAATGTACTGGAAATGTATTTGTATTTAAATAAACTGATTAAGTATTTACCTACAAAGCCCCCTTCAGATAATCAAACAAAAATATTGTTTTATTAGTAAGATAATATATAAACCTACATTATCTGTCATAAATGACCAACAACAAATACTTATTTTACAGTTATGTGCGTGTATGTACATATGGGTGTGATTCACAAAAGCATATTGATTTATGTAGAATCTTAAATAAACACAAATAAGATAAAGAAACAAATAAATAGGCATGTATAATGCAATTAAAATCCGAGATAATAATTTAAACACTATTACTTTAAAATAAAAATATTCAACTGATAATTGAACATCACAGTAGTAGTTTGGATTGTGTTTTTTTTTCTGAATATATTCCTTAATATTGCCAAAAACACAACATTAGTATGAATTTCCATTAATATTCTATTGTGTTTTTATTTGACTTTTTTATATAATAGACCTGACGAGATTTACTTCGTAGACATGATATCAAATTTGTCATTATTATAGCTATCAATATACATTTTATTTGCAATTGACTTTTTATGGCTATAGAACATTAAAAATCTTTTATGATTATCGTACATAAAAAAAGTATTCAATGTTAAAACCAACAAATCACAATGAAATATCACATGCCATTAAGCACAAAAATTGATAAATTACCTGTCTATGAAGTTTACACTCGTTGCATTCAGGATCATAGTCCGTGGATTCGTCAAAAGCCTCTTGGATTTGAAATGTGGTTTGCACAGCGAGACATCGCGTGCAAGAGATAAGATTGTTCCTATGCAAAAATCTCAAAGAATCATCGAAACCCTGCTTGCACATATTACTTAATACTTCTGGACTAGGCGGGAATAATATTCTAGTGAATCTATTGATGTTTTGTTTCGACAATTCGATGCTGGTATTCGCTACGTTTACCTATAAAAAAATAATAAAGACAAAATGTACAATTTATAAAGGAAAACATTTTCAGAAACATTACAACCATGATGAATTACTATCTTATTAAGAGCTGTTGTTATTGCGATTTAAAAAAACAATAAGATTATTTATTAAAGCCCCACATGAAGTATTGTTGCATAACTGGTTATTTGACGCACACATGACGACATGTCCTTCAACTTCGCTATGTTTTTGAAATAAAATATACGAATCAGCACTTTGATAAATAAAGATAAGGGGAATATAATATTATAATATTCAGTATTATATCTAGAGTAACTCACATGAAATAATTGCGAGCTGAGATCTCTCGGACAGATATCACTCTCTCCACAGAATGGGCTAACAGTGATGGTGTTTTCATCTAAAACTGGCAAATTGTCGCTAAAGCCACCGTCCATGTAACGTACTCCATGAAATCGGGGAGGAAGGAGTCCTGAGAATACTGGAATGAAACAGGAAGCGAGTAAAGCCTGTAACAAAAACACATATTAATACACAGATAATCAATTCAGTAAAATATCAAATTTTGTATTAAAAAAAATTAATTGACCTGTAATAAATCTTCTTTGGTATTAAATTGTGAGACTATAACATTTTTGCCATCATAAACTCTTGTAAGGGAAATGTGAAGTTTTCCGCTAACTCGAATATGAGCATCATCAGGAAGACATTTTATCAGACCGTTCAAAAGAACTTCCTGTACGTTGAACGAGGGGCTAAATGGTCCGAGAGTTCCTGATCTTGCTTCACTAACAACTCTCAGCAAATCGCTGGTCATTTCACCTGAAATAACAATATAATAGTTACACATATAATCTTACAAAACAGTGGATCAATTCATAATTTGTTTCACGGCATTCTGGTTCATCCAGCATAGAATATCATATTATAGCTGCCACTTTCTTCAAGGAGAGGCACATCAAGGAATAAAAGCTCAAAAGAAATCTCTTGGATGTAAACATTTATCAATGCACAATGATTTTGAATAAGGGTTTTAAGAAGCAAAAGAAAAATGTAAAATATTGATTAGAAAGATAATATTTCAAGGAGCTAACTAACCCTCCCATTAGGGCAAAAGCATCCATGTATAATTTCTTTTCTACTTTTATCACAATTTTCTAATTTTTGTGTAATGGTTTGGCAAAATCGAAATGTTATCACAATTAATCATGATGCAGTATGATTATAAGCACTTTAATATCCTATATGAGCACTGATTAGTAGCTGGATAATGAAATGGATATTTGGGATTAGAGAGCATCATAAAAATATCCACATTAATTATGCAACTAAATAAGAAACACAAGAGAGATCATTTAATCACAATCAAGCTTGCGTAAAGGTCAGGATATACCGCTGATTTAGCAGATAAGGCGTATCGCAATAGATTATAAAATATGAAAAAATAATTAGCCAAATATTTTTATACATGCATTATCTGATACAAATGTGATTACCAAAAGATAAGAAGTTGGAGGCATTTACATAGCTTTCCATTGTTTGAAATTCCTATGAAATATGATTAAGATAACTATATCAATAGGAAAATATTTATTTACTGGGACTAAAACTAACAATTTTGAATGCAGTAAATATAAAACAGTTCAGATAGTGGTAACCGAGCTCTTCAGTTCAAATAATTTATCAACTTTAGAAGGTGTGTCAGAGAACACATGTGCATTTTATGATAGACGGAAGTTTATTATTAGTGACAAATATTTGAAGTAAAATTATTCGATTAGTTTATTTTTTGGGTATTGGGACTAAACAAAGTTTATATGGATACTACAATGTTAGCGAAATGTATTATTTCTTGCACTTGTATTTGTACTAACTACCAAAATCACAATCAAAATTTTATTATGTTGCTAAGGGATAAATTCATAATCAGTCAGACAAACTACCTCAAGTCATGTATTTTCCACTATCCCTCATTCCTCAACAAAGCTTTGCTACCAAAATACCGCTCTGTGTGTGCCTTCTAAATGAATTACCCAATGCTCTAAACATTTACCACGACCCACTACCATATCTCGTGAAATCGGTCTCTCTGTAATATCATAAATCAGTTAGCCCACCACTGGCGGTTTTCTGTTCTATCCTCACTTCTATTTTCTATATACATTCTTGTTTTCATATTCTACATATTTATATTCCTTGAATATAATTGTTCATAATCCATTTTATATCTTTTGTTATATTTTATCTATCTTTATTGTAAGATCAGACCAACCAAATATTGGTGGATGGCTCTGTCCGCAATCGTAAGAATCACAGAGTATGCATGAGGAGATGTATGAACGTGGGTGAAGCAAGAGATGTATGCCAGGATAGAGTGGTGTGGCACTCGATCCTCTTTACCTACCCCTAGGTTGAAACGGCATGATGGTGTATTGTATTGTAAGGACACACCTCATTTAGTGTTCTTTATTATAAGTTTTATTCTCTTTTTGTTTCGTGTTTTTTTTATATTCTATTAGTCTGTTATTTATTTACTATTCTAAACATATTTAAAACATGTTTTTAAAAATGCATTTTTCTATTCAGATTTTAAATATATGTGTAAACATGTATTAAAAAAATAACAAAAAAAATCCATTTGAAAATATATATTCACTCTGGACTGGAAAAGAGTGGTAGATCTTATATCACCCTGGAGCAATACCACCGTTCAGTAATGTAAGTCACGTGAAATGGGTTTATCCATGTTTCGTGACTGGAACCGAATAACCAGGTTTTCAATCTCTCCTCTGACTGCTACACAGCATTTACATGTGCAATTGTACAGTATGTTACAGGCCCAGGAGGATGGTGGTGTCTCATGTGTAGTATAAGGCAAAAAAAAATATTTCACAGTACTCATAATACCAATACAATATGTTCTGTATAATTTTATTCTCTTTGTTAGAGACTTATTGTTGGTTCTATATACTGCTTGTTAAGTAAATAAATAAACAATATAATCTCTAGTATAATCAGAATAAATTTATAATGGGTGTCAAAAATTTTAACTAAAAATTTCCAATATCATAACCAAACAATAGGTAATATATGAGTATACATAATTCTGCTATTGAGAACTATATCTAACAGATTTATTATTAACTCTAGGACATATATACAATGAAAATATATATGTATCATAATTAGACTTAAGAATTGATTTTTTAATCACGAGATATTTTAATCTGTCGAATAATTGCATTCTATTTTTCAATATCGTTTGCCGTGTTGAAAAATAAAATGCACTTATTCGACAGATAAAATAAAAACGTTTTACGATCAAAGTTGAACCTTATCATAACAAGACAACCTCGAGTTTAATTTATTTTAAATTTTATTTATTATGTATATTTAGCATTTGGGAACTATATATAATACTTTGTGTAATATATTATTTCCATTTATTACCAGCCACTTTTAGAATGGTTTATTATTTCTTTTTCTTGTATTTGGTCATTGTACTGTTATAAATATATAAATGCCATTGGAGAGGTATTCTTCATTTAACAGGATAGTAAAACAATTTTAAGAGATGAGATGAATACTTGTTAAGATAATTCATTGTAGGATAATAGTTTGTTAGAAAGAACTGGAATTGTTTGTAATATTTAATACAGCGTTGCTCAGCAAGAACACTATTATTGAAGCCACTAGCAAACAAAATATTCTCAAAATTTTCTACTCTTTGTTATATAGTACATATTTAGAGACAGACAAAGGAATAATATAAACGAAGTATTATAAAGAAACAATTACATATTTTCTATGAAGAACTGTTCTAATAACCTAGATCATCCAGATTATTATGATTCAACTTAAAATAATCTTGCTATTTTGCCTGAATGCATTGTGTAATAATTATTATGGCACATAAAGTAATGCCACATTCTTTCAATCCTTATTTATTCATAGTATCTTGACACCTATGAATTTATTTAACAGTACATTGTACCAAATACAAGAATAAAAGAAATAATAAACAAGAAAAAGAAGTAATAATAAAGAAATAATAAACAAGAAAAATAAAAATAGACAATAATTGTTGAAATATGTTTTGAATCTACTTTGTAGAGGTCCACACCTCATTAGTTTGTTCTAAATGCCAGAACTTTAAATGTATGATGATAGCAAATGTCATTCATTTCCCTAATTTTATTATGTTATTATGGACAAACTGTTTATTGTGGTGCAAACGACAAACAGGAAATCATTGCACTATTCATAGTTGCTCGACACCTATGAATAAACAATGATTGTTGAGATATGTTTCGAATCTACTTTGTGGAGGTGTGGGGAGTATTAGTTTGTTCTAAATGCCAGAACTTTGAATGTATGATGATAGCAATGTCATTTATTTCCTTAATTTTATTGTTATTATGGACAAACTATTTATTGTGGTGCAGTAGACAACCAGAAAATCATTGCGCTATTGCTTTCTAATAAATCTTCTATGTTGAGTTGTACTCATCACTTCATCAGGCAGGTGCCTATATCTGTAATCGGGTACGGCACTATAAGAAGATAGGGAAACTTAATGTTAAATTTTCCTAATATATCTTATCACAAACGATTTAAGTCAAGAACGATACACTAAAGAGTTGCTTTATTATAAATTGTATATAAACACCATATTTTATTTACTAAACAAGTGTAGATAGATCATATTTACATTTTACAATTTTAATAGATTTATTACGGCAAAATACTTGAAATGTTCATGGTGGGGTGATAGGGCATGCAGATTAAGTCATTATCGATTTAAATCGAATCTTGATAAAATCATTGAAATAACATTATTAATAATAAAGCGAAATTGCCCAGCGGCTGTGTAGAAAGTTGTATACATTATCGTGAGTGAAAGTAACTTTTCAACATTTAAATAAAAGAAGGGAATTAATTGCAACGTGATTAAAAAAACTTCATAAAATAGGAGAGCTAAGAATATAGCAACAACGTCATTTACAAACATGCGCAGTGACGTTTGTTAATGTTCAAAATTGAAGTAAAACAAACAATATGAAGGTTGTACGATTTAGTACGCTTTGTTGGCCCGATTTCTTCACCAAATTTAGATGTCAGTCTCCAAAATTATCGTTATCTTACCAAGAGGGAGATCACATAGTAGGCAACACGCCGATATGGCACCAGCCGAAGCCCCGGATATCTTATTTAACAACAAATGCGGCGCATATTTCTTGAAGCATACCGACACTCCGACATGATAAATCCCGAGGAAACCGCAGCCTGCGAATGACAGATTCATAATATTGCCTAGTTTCGAGCACAAATCACAATCACTGCGAACTGCACGAACGTCTCTCGATAACTGTGTTTATAAAAGTCACTACGAATTATAAATAATCGTGGACGAGTGTCAAAATGTAAACAGCTGATAAGGCTTACATTTTGTAAAGAACGTCACGGATAGTAATGTTACCAACGACATCTGTGAGGAATAATATTCACAATTCTCAATCGATAAAGACGTCTGCTTTGTACAACAAATATTTGAACGAATGGCGAGGAAGTATGATAGAAAATATTAGAAAACTGCAGCTGATTGGGACGGGATAGTTGGTGCAACGTAAAGGGGAGATGGAAGGATTATATCCGATTCTAGATGTATAACGACTGATAATAAAATTTTGAATTAAATTTGTATTTTATTTGTTGGCAATCAATTCACTGTTTTGTCAAATTTTGTTCAGTTGTGGGGCTTATTTCTGCCTGGAAGCTTAGTCAATAAGTGCAATTGTTGCATCTGGAGTGAGTCTTCAAGAGGCAGTGGTCCATTAGTTACCAATGCAGATCAAAAATGCAATGTTTGGGGCGGGGGAATTATTGAAATATACTTCTTTAAAAATGAAAAGGACTGAAATAACCCCATAAATGAAATCCAGTATAGAGCAATGCTCAAAGAATTTTGGTTGTCAAAAGTGCATATAAGTATATGGTACACAAGAAATTGATTCCAATAGGATGATGCCACATTAAATAAAAGGCTTAAAAACACCCTATAATTATATATTATATAGATATGTTATTGTTCATTATTT